>BGPT01000018.1:395488-420488 GCA_003297045.1 Symbiodinium sp. clade C Y103
TGCGAAACTGAAATGTGTTCCCATGTTTTGATGTAAAGTTGTTTTTCAATGACACCAAGTCACTTTAGCCAAACTTAACTCAGCCATCGGTTTGCATTCAATGTCAACGTTGAGGGCAATTTGTGAACTATGGGCAATGGTGGTATATGGGCATAGCTCTCAAATATAGTGCCACTTAATCGCCAAAATTGTTCCCATTGTCAAATTGTGGTGGGTCACATATCGAACAAGTCATGGCCTTGACTGAAGACATACTCGCTGGGATCTTCTGGAAACTTGGTATCATATAATGTGATATGGCACCAACCTGCCAGGGCAATCATGAGCACTTTCCCGCGGCAACAGCAGGTTGGCTAAAGTTGAAGAATTCAGCAACCTGATTTCAAGTAATTCTGAGGTGCTTCCCGCTACCTATCGTCATTTACATATTCATGTTCAGTGACCTCGTTCCTATTCATCCAGACAAACGGACAATTTGATACTACAACTCATCAAATGTGGCTTATGCATCTGACCTACTACCAGCCAAATTTTGCACCAACTGAGCATGAGCCAACATCTGGTAGCCAATAAGAGTGATATGATCAAATAGGGATGCATGAAAATCCTTGTTCCCTGGATCTAAAAAAAAATGTATAGCTGAAAACATAATGTATATGTGTATATATATAATATAATATATATATATATATGTCTATACATAATTGTACAACTATGTACATACATATACATAGACACAAGGTGTTGACCGTCTTGACCGAAATAGCATCGGAAAATCATTTTTCGCCATCTGTCTGGCATTTATCGCCAGGAGCTTTCCGATATATGTCCCTTTCGACCAAGTGACGAACAGGAGTAGCCAAACTCTGGTGCCCAACGCCAGTTGCATGAGGAATCAGCGGAATCCCCATAGCCTGACGGAAAAAATGGTCAATGGATGGGATCCGACATGTTTTGACTAACCAGAAATGGAGGTGTCCAATCCATGGGGGTACCTCCAAATCATCCATTTTACTCGGATTTTCCATGATAAACCATCCATTTTGGAGTACCCACCATTTATGGAACCCTCCAACTTGTGCTTTCATCACGTTCTGAACCGAACGCTTCGTTGATGATAGCCCTAACCACTGGTTGGCACCCTCAAGCTGTCCAACTCTCACCGCAACACAAAAGGCATCATTTTGCATCACCCTTTAAAACACTGAAAATTTGTGCAACTCGTCTAATAAATGAAATCCTAATTAATTGAGAATATGGATGAATATGCCAGAATTCATCCTACATCATTCTGCCCCGTGCTTCTTATATTCTTGTGGTTTAAATGCGTGAATTCCTGAAACTATGGATGTCTCCTCCGTTGTACAGAGCAAATCTCATATGTTTCATGGCTTACTAAAGAATGGTATTGTCACCTTCCCTTTTTTTGTTGCATCCACGTGTCTTTTTTTTCCGAGAGAAGCCGCAAGAAAGAAGGCTTCAACAACACGATATTGGGATGATAGTGGTTGATTTGGTAGTTTGTTGACCCCCGCTAATAGTTTAACGTTAAGTGGATAGGTGGCAATTGAAACGATTGATCATTCAACCCCTCAAGACGATGTTAAACATCAATTTCAAAAGTGATCAGTGGCAAACCCTGTATTTGAGCATGCCATCAACTAACCACTTGGGCGTCATAAGAAACGTCATCTCATTGCTAGGGTATACCCAATTTCCCATGATATTCCCATGTAAAAATTACTGGCAAATCCCAGGTTGAAGCTCGATTCATGCAAAGGATTCATGAATTGAGACTAGCTAGAAATCATCATACCCTCTGGTGAACTAACAGTTTGCTACTGAAAATGGCCATAGAAATAGTGGATTTTCCCATTAATAGCATGGTGATTTTCCATAGTTATGTGACTGTTTACCAGAGGGTAAATCCCAATGATCTCAGCAAAATTGACCTTATGACCGGGGGATCATGTTTCTCACTGGATTGGTTTAAGGGAAAATTTACAGGAAACCTCTGTATTTGATGGGAAAATCCATGGTTTCCTGTAAATTTTCCCATTAACCAATCCAATGAGTTTCCATTTTCAGTCCAGGAACACGGTGAGCTTGGATTGCACTGTGTCGATGAGTCACAGCCAGCGCAGGATCTGCAGGCGGTTCCAGCTCCCAAACAGCCACGGAGGTACCCTCTGGCTATTTGTTACATGGCTATGACAAATGGTCCATTTATATTCTATTTATGCTGATGTACCAGTTAAACAAATATAATAGTGATTTTCCAGATCATTATTTGGAAAACCAAACGGCAATGAGCTCCTAATAGGCTCATCATAGGTGGCCTCCCTCAAAATTCACATAGACTCTACCAAATAGAGCTTTGGAAGATTCGTTTCCACTAAAATGTTTCATTAAGGTCTATCTTTCTTTGATATATGGGGAATGGTTTCATTCAACAGCGAAACGGGAAACTCAGAATGGGCTCCCAGAGACCCCGTTGACGGGCTGAAAACCGATTGTGGTAGACCTACTGATTGTAGGTGTAACGCAAAATGACGAAAATGAGCTTATTTATCTTATTTGATATACCTGGTGGGAGGTCATCGCATTGATTTCACGTGGGTGAAAAACCCATGGTTGTGGACAAGTTTAAACATGTTGTTTGGAGAAACCTAAATCATGACTCAGAAATCATCTTCCCAAAATTCTCATTAAAATTGCCTTACCATCTCATTCATACAAGGAGGGGCCCCCTAGATAGCTAAGTTGGTTCATAACTAGTTTAACTATGGGTATGGTAGATATAACTATGCTGTCCGTGGACTTTATCCACCAACAAAAATAACGTTTTGGGGCCCTACATCTTATGTCATACCTAAATGGTCGAAGAAAAACAAGTTATGTTTGCCATAAATCCCAGTTAGCCTAATAAATACAAAACCAAGTTAACCATCGTTTTGGGGCCCTTGCTGTAACATTAGATTTCCGATCATAATTGGGTCATGTTGGTTGTAGAATCTTGAGGATATTGTACAAAGTAAGATGGCAAAAACATGGATTTCCGGTGGATTTCTGGTGCATATATATTCAAGACAGTTCGATGGTAACTTGTATGATTGGCATACATATTGGATACCCTCTGGCAAACTAACATAACTATTGAAAATTGCCATTTATAGTGGATTTTCCCATTAAAAATAGTGATTTTCCATAGTTATGTTAGTCTACCAGAGGATATATCTCCAGTGGATGGGTGCAAACATGACTGGGGTGGGCACTTTGGTCCTTGGAGATTCATCGCCCTCAGCAATTGGTTTGTAAACATAGTCGTAACCCATGTCTACGATAACCCACTGAATTGGGCGGCCTATCATCACCATAGTCATGACCCGGACCTTTCATGTCTATCCTCGAATCCTCAATGTTTGGTTGACTCGGATCTGCTTAAGAAAGCCTCAAACAAATAAAACAGATTCCCCATGTCGCTTGGATTTCCCATTGGGAAAGGACACAATCACCGTTACTATTCTAATATATTGTTCTAATGTCAATTGGTTCGTGATTCATATCTATCCTCTGAGATGATATTTTAAACCGCTATTAAACTAGCCTCTGGTTATTTAACATAGCCATGGAAAATCCCCTATCAATGGAGGTTTCTCGCTGGGAAAATCATTCAAAATTAGCCATCTATACCATGGCGAACTGTTCAACAACCAGAGGGTATCCTAACTTCTCCATGAAATGGGGATTTCCTAAAATAGGTGTACCCCCAAATCATCCATTTAATAGGACTTTCCATTATAAACCATCCATTTTGGGTACCATCATTTATGGAAACATCCAAATCACCAATGATGGTTCCCCACTTCCATGGTACCTCCATGGTTTCCCCCCGCTCCCTGAGAGTCACCTGTAGGCTTCATCCCTGCTCCCGAAGATCACATCACAGGCGCCCTGGTTGCAACGGTCCTGGCGGCGTACGTTACGACCAAGCTGGAGATGGTGATCATTGGCTGGAAATCTCTGGAAGAAAATGGGTGACATGTTTTTTTCAAACCTGGAAAAAAACACGGAATTTCATCTATTTTCATTGTGAACCATCTGAAGTATTGAGGTACCCAATGACTTGACCCATACCCCAATGATGAAAAGTGTAAAGAAACAATAATGAATCGTATGGGAAATTAAAATATAGGAAACATCTGGGAAACTATGGGAAAATATGCAAAAAACAATGAACATACAGAAACTATGGGAAACCCCTCAACCTAACCTTGGTTTTTACCCTTAAGTAAAAAGCTTCTGCCATTGTTTCCATCATTCAAGTCTGAGAGATTTGTCGGGTAAGACAACCAGCAACACTCAAATAGGACTCGCCAATGCTTAGTTTTCGCAGCTATATGGGACAACCCAGGAAATGGAGCATTACCCAGTTTCAAAGTCGTGGATTGATCCATGAACCTACCATTCACCGGGTTAAGATATCCCTTTGATTCCCGCGGGTTATGGGTATGTTTTCCATTTGGGTTGAGAAAATGCAGCAGTTGATATGGGTGTGCCCAAAAACGGGGTACCACCAAATCTGATATCCGCTGGTCTACAGTTCTTTTCTCCATTGAACATCCTCTTTGGCTACCTTCTGCTAATCCAATATTGCCATATACATATATTATAAAATCAGCATAATCATTGAGTTAGGTAAACCCTCCATACATCGGCCATGGCTTCCATATAGCTATGTGAGATGACTGATGCAAGACATGACCAGCACGGCCGCCAGACCTCGCAATGGATGAAGTTACATTCTCGGCACCTGGGGCCGAAAAAATCCCAGGTGGAAATGGTTGGGAAATGGCTGGAGAATCACTCTCTGCACCTACAGAAACTGGCCTGCAATTAACTTAGTCTAGGGGGTTACTTATCCAAAATTGATGAACATATATGAAAATTCATTTTGATTATTTGATTATCTTAAATGCATCCCAGGAAATATATCTGTCTGAAAATGGGGTATACCGCCCAGCCATAAAAGTAGGGGAAATCATGGAAGATCATATCAACCATGGGATTTGGAGGGAACCTATTTTCAGACAAACCCACATGGGAATTTCAGGAACTCCGAAAACGACGTGGTGCCTCCCAGTTCTGCTTGTTGCTTGATACCCCAACTATAGACATCTATAGACTATATCTATATCTAGCATCAACACTGAAGCTACCAACAAAATGTGGCCAAGTTGGGGATACCACCCTGGGAAAAGCTGGGCAAATGCTCGGCAGGTGGCTGGAAATGGTTGATCTCCCCAACGGGATCATCCGTTCATGGCAACTGGGACTACTGCAAAGCACTGAAGAAAGGTCTATACATGTCCCAAATCAGATTTACCCTCTAGTAAACTAACAGTTTGCTATTGAAAATGGCCATTGAAATAGTGGATTTTCCCATTACACATGGTGATTTTCCAGTTCGCAAACTGTTAGTTTACCAGAGGGTATATAAGGCCATTTGGGGATGATTTTTCACACATCATCAGATCGATCGAACTGGTGAGGTGTGGGGTCGATTCTTCATTTACCTGGATACTGGGGAATACACATATGCATCTATAAATAATGTGGGTAAAACAATAATAAACCACCTATATTTTCATGGTTTATACCACCTATAAAAATGGTGATTTTGGGGATGGTTTATTATTGTTTTACCAACATTATATATGTTTGTAAATGTTCATGTAAGGTTTTTTTTTTAGATGCCTATACCTTCTTATTGCTGATTTTCATTTCTGCTAGTCTGTGCTGGTAAAAAATAGAGGCTGAGGCGTGTTGCGTGCTGCATTGTGTTACTACACACGGATCCAATTCAAGAACTAAAATTTGCTCGTTTACTAAACACTCCAAAACGCCAGCCCATGTGCTCCCTGGACATGGATCTTGAATGTTGACTTAAGGACCGAAAAATTGCTGATCATGTCTCACCATATCCAATTCCACGTATCGGCCGGTCAAATCCCATGATGGGCCCAAATCCATACATCACTTTAGCGAAATTCTCCTGATCCCCGGGGATCCCCAGCCAAGAGACCAACAATCGACCCAGCAAATTTGTCAGTTGGGGGTTTCCCAAAATGGGGGTACCCAAAAATGGATGGTTTACAATGGAAAATCCCATTGAAATGGATGATTTGGAGGTACCCCTATTTTAGGAAACCACTAGTTCTAGTCTGCAGCTCAGGAACTGATTCATGCTGCTGATCTGAGTGTTGCATTCCGCCAACGTTCCTCCGGCAATCTGGCACTCGGAAAAGGCCTGGCGAAAGTCATCAAGCTGGATGTCTTCAACGTGTGGTGGAAGCTCGTGGAATCCATCCCCGGTGATGTGGTTCATCTGAGCGGAATGTAGGTTCACCACTGAAAATATCCATGGACTTCACTCCCAGAACTACCAGGAATATCCACGGATATAGCCTACTAAGTGGAAAGAAACACCAAGAAAAGGTAAGGAGGTATGTAATATATCTTGGGGATATCTCGTGGGGAAATATAGTCATCGGAATGAACCTGAACAGCCTGGCTGATTTGCTGCTGTTCCACTGATTTTTCATGATACCAGTTTGGTACTGGCTGAGCCACTTCTTTCGATCCTGATGCAAATGCTGAAGAGTTTCCAGCAATGATTCCATCGATGGCCCAAGAGATTTCGAAGCTCGTTTCTGGCTGCCCAAAACAGGACGACTGCGCTCAACAACAGATCCTTGTCATGTATGTTTGCCACATTTTCCACCAGAAGCTTTAGAATTTCAGGTTGACAGCTCCTGGCTGGGTTCATTCAACTTTTGCACCCTTGCCGCAATGCCTGAACTGTTTCGCGTTCAAGATCTGCTTGCTCTTTTGGATTCTTCGCTCTTCCTTGCAATTCTGAGGGAATCTTTTTGGGATTTGCTTTATTTCCTTAACTGGAGATCTTCCCGTGCTTTTGGTTTTCGGACGATTCCTACAATATTACTTTCTCAACTCATCGCTTCCTCCCCAGTATGAAACACCCCAACAAAAAAACAATGGTTTAGAATTGGATGCATATTGGGCCCGTAATTAAGGGTATTTCATATCATATTGGTTTTGTATCCCTATGTCAAAGGCGTTAAATCATTTCGAACGCCAATTTTCATAGCGAAACCTGCTGCTCAGCTGTTGTGAGTTCATTGTATCATCTATTCAGGCCCACAACTTGAGGTTCCCATGACGTAGGAAAGACCCAAATGGTTGGCTTGTATTATTTCCTGTTACGGTACTTATATATAATATATAATATTGTATGTATCCATACGTATCCCATTCATTCCCACCATAGAATATCCCAATCCACACATGATATAAATATTATAAGCCATATTCTGGCTGGTTTTAAAATTTTACGTCCCACGCTATGTCATTTCATGGTAAAGTTCCCAATATTTCAATTATTTTGGGGTAGTAAAAGCAACAACAGATCATCGACTGACCATCATCTACCCATTCTATCACAACAAATTCAATGGTTCGAAAACCCTTTAGTTGCTGAACATGTTAAATCCTCATTGAATGACGAATCATATCGTTGGTGGATATCATAATATTGGTTGTATATCTATGTATATCCCATTGTTTTCCAATTCAATACACTCGGATGAAGTACCTTCCGGTAATCAAACCTGGCAATGCGAAAATCCCCTATAAGGTTTATAGCTGGGAAATAATCCACAACTAACTGGTGGATTTTCCAGCAAGCCACATTTGATTAACGGAGAGTACATGTATGTATCATAATCCACCAAGCTGAAATAAGGCCCACTCAACTTGCGCACCATAGGCCCCTCAGCAGCTGAAATAAGGCCGTTGGGGGATGGGGGATGATTCCCCTTATCATAATCTTCAGTGACATCGCGCTGAGGCCGTTATGATTTGAATCCAGACATTGTTTATATTGCCATATATGCAACATGAATCGTTGTTGGTTTATCCTGTGATATCCCATGATATCCAATCGTTTGTTCCATTATCCTACTTCTTATTCTCCCCATTGGGAACGGTTCACTCTTGTGGATGCCCCGGATGACTACCAAGGGAAGCACCCGCCACATGACTCCGGCGACCTGATCACAAACCTCCCACACGCACTCCCTAGCGCATGCTTGGGACTGGGTGGACTGAGTGAGGACGTTCCACCTGGCGCTGAGGATGAGCAAAAAGGGCCGTCCTTGGATGCCAAAATCTCAATGGTTGTTGCAAACATGTTCTTCCATTTCTAAATGGCTAAAGCAAAAT
Organism: Symbiodinium sp. clade C Y103; assembly: GCA_003297045.1. NCBI lineage: Eukaryota > Dinophyceae > Suessiales > Symbiodiniaceae > Cladocopium > Cladocopium sp. clade C. The sequence goes on from BGPT01000018.1 coordinate 403,793, forward strand.
TCAAGAAATGTTTAAATTCAAATCGCAGTTGTCTGAAGCTGAAATCACCATATTTCATAATTATGGCCCATTCTGTATATTTTAATATCTTATATATCCCCTTAGGCAATTCCTCTATTCTTCACCAAGCCCTCACAATCCCCCTTTTATTCCACACCTGCATTGCTCCACACTCAGCTCTTCAGCGCAGTGCAATTCCCGTGAGGCACGGTCTGGCATCCAGAAAGCTTTAACAAAAACACGGACAAATTCGCGGAGCTATCAATATTCCCTATTTATCTACTTGGGCAGTTGGGGCTATAGGTGGATACCTATGATATATAAATATGTACTGGTGTATATATATATATATCTATACATTAATACATGTAATTAGCCACCAAAGAGATCAACAAAAAGGACACAATTCTTCGCTGGGAGGATTCGACGTTCCTGTCTTTTTGGGCTGCTATAACCACCGTTTTTTGGGTTCCAACTCTGAGGCCAAAAAGTTGCATTGACTACACCAATTTTTGACGCCAACTGCACCCCCAAATATTACATAAATGGGAAGCTAAGGATCAAGTGTTTCACAACCACATGATAGTGGAAAAAAAACCATGTTCAATTGGAATTTAACGCGTGAATCTGGGCTGAGAAAATTGTTCTGTTCTCGAAATGTGTAGTTGGGTTTGAACATGTTGGAAATCAGGTTTCGATAGATTTGGACAATCCCACTTGCCAACCTGGCAACAATCCGAATGGATATCTTTTTTTGCAAAAAAAACAAGAACATCACACGAATATTAAACAATCCCTAAATGGAGGTTTCCTAAAATAGGGGTACCACCAAATCATCCATTTTGATAGGATTTTCCATTATAAACCATCCATTTTTGGGTACCCCCATTTTAGGAAACCCCTAAATTGTATGGTCCCAAATATGTGAAAAGTCATCCCCTATGAAAAAACCCATGGGTTTCTGCTAGCGTTTCATGCGAGGGATGGGATTACTGCAACTATGAAAAGACGGCCATGCCGTGTTGGCACCATGATAGTGAATGGGACACTTCCAATATATCAATGTGGGGGTTTCCTAAAATGGGGCACCCAAAAATGAATGGTTTATAATGGAAACTCCTATTAAAATGGATGATTTGGGGTACCCCTATTTTAGGAAACCTCCATATGTGACATCGAGGGTATTGGATACCAAAAAAACATCATGTGCAGTTACACTCTGGTAAACTAACATAGCTATTGAAAATGGACCATTTAATTCGTTGATTTACCTATTAGAAATGGTGATTTTCCATAGTTATGTTAGTTTACCAGAGGGTACCTCATCTAGTTTTCACTGGTGTAAAGGTGATCCAAAAATGCAAAAAGGGAGCACAGGTGGGTATTTCTCCAAGCAATGCTGCTTGAAGACATCAGAATTGATTTGAGCAAATGACCCGCATTTCATTGGGATTAGACTTGATTGGACCAAGTTTTATACATTTTATACCATATGATTTTCATGTTCATCCCATGCAAATCCCATTTAAATCCCATAAATTTCTCATGGTTTCACCATTCGACGCCAAGCGGCTACTCCACCAGCCATCGCAAGCGGCGCAGCCAACGTCCTTGAAGATCGGATCAACCTGTCAAGACCGGAAAGCAGCAAGTGAAGCATGGGATTCACCGTAAGAACTTGGGGTTTTACCATGAAAACTTGGGATTTTAGCATGAAATCTTGGGATTTTACCGCCCGTAAAAACCGTTCAGGATTTTAGGATTTTCCCCAAGACCATGGGATCTATATAGATAAATACCACACACATTCATGGATTTAAAGGGTTTAATTGATGCGATATGAATGGAAATACATGGAAATACGATGGGAATATCGTGTGAGCCTCTGACCAAGAAACATGGGACTAGTTAGCTGTGAAATATACGATTTCATATGATTTCACATGATTTCTATGAATTTAGCTTCACTTCATAGCCTTCTAAAACATTCTAAATGTATTGTTCCCTCAATTGAACTTGGCCAGCGTATAGATGGTCCAGTTGTAGATGATTTACCAAGAAGAAACATGCAATTTGAACTGGGGAAAATGGTGTATTTCATTGGGGAAAATATGGGAAAATAGTGATTTACATGCACGCTATGGCCCATGAATTTGTAGAGATGAGTTACCCATTATTCCATGGTGAGTTTCCATAGCTATGTGAAATTACCAGAGGGTAATTCAACAAAAAACAATATGCAAATGGTACCAGATGGTACCCCCTGCAATCCTTAGCTAAGTTGGCTTATAATTTGCTTCACTGTCCGGATTATGGAACACCAAACAACACTGGGAAGGTACCACCTGTACCACTGCGGTGGAGCCCAGGAAGTATCACGCCATGTGTTTTTTACCTGCGAAAAAACGTGGAATACTCCCTGTGTTACATGATGCATTTGAGTGGACATGTTTCAATTCTCTTGGTTCAACGGTTTTCAATCCCATAAAACCATATATATAATTATATATATATATAAAGCATCATAAAAGCCATCTTTGGGCGAGGCCATGTTGTGGTCAGATCATTTCGATCCGTCCTCGAGGCCAGTTGAGATGCGGCAGGCACGATAAATCCTGGCGTCCGGTGAGTTGATTTTTAACGGTATTGTTTCATGGGATTTCTAATTGTGATTTACTGGGATCAAAAATGGTGACATCCATGGGATTCTTTGTGGTGATCTTTTACTGATCGTGATTTTTCATGGTGATAAAATCGCAATATAATTGTGAACCAACTGGTGCATAGTGGTTAACTTTGGACTTCACTGTTGCCATTCCTATGAAGGATCAACCAATGATGAACCTGGGAACATCATGGAATATGATAAAGTGGTAACGCCGTGCCCCTAATCCCCCTCAGCAACATTTGTTTCTCACTACCAGGACTGGAGGGTTATTATTCTATTGTAGATACCCTCCTGTAGTGAAACATGTTTTACTGCAAAAAAAACACAATTTTCTAGATGATCAAAAGCATTCAAACCTCCATTTAGAATCATCTGTAAAGGGGATTCGAAAGGAGATTTCCCGTCTCGCCACGTTTGATTCTCGGAGGGTATATCAAACTACAGTCAGGATTTCACCAAGATGAGGATACGAACCCACCAACGGGTCTGGATAATTCAGAGTAGCGATGGAAAATCAACAATTTTGCAAGATAAATCATCGTAAATCATCTACAATTTGACTATTTTCCATAGCACGCTGTGAAATAACCAAAGGGTATCCATCAGATATTTCAAATTTTGGCGATTTTCAGGGATCTTTACCAAACATGATGAGTATTCCTCAACACTGATCTACGTTAAGACCAGCAATCCCCAGGAAATTCAACTGGAATGCCTTCTGGGAAGATCACTACAAATGCAAATGGGTGGTTCCTAAAGTGGGGGTAGCCCACTTGCTGAATGGTTTGTAATGGAAAATCCCACTAGAATGGATGATTTGGGGTTACCAGCCATATTAGGAAACCTCCAAGTCTCACATGAGACGTGTTCAAAACCTGCAACGTTAACCTGAAAAAATATGGCCTGGTTAACAAGAGATTCCCGTTGATTGTGACAATCCCGAATATATCGGAATATATTCCCGAGATATCCGGAGAAAACCCGATGCCTCATGCACCCCACGCCACTGCAGAGGTTGCGTTGCTGCTCCAAGCCTCAAACAGGGTCTCAAACGCACTTGGTATAGTAACCCCAAAAAGATAGGAAAATTAAATCCTACGAAGATATTGGTAGATTGTTCAATTAGTCTATCTTTTTGGATGTATAATCAATTATAAAATGCTTCTGAGATGTTACACCAGCAATGTGAGGCCCCCAAAATAAGTTTATAAACCCCACCAGCTACAGTTGTATCCGTCATAACCCCACCAAGTTTGAAGTCAACTTGGCGATCCAATTGGTCTCACCTTGTAGCAATCTTTGATATACCCTCTGGTTATTTAACAGTTCGCCATGGTATAGATTGCTAATTTTGGATGATTTTCCCAGCTAGAAACCTCCATTTATAGTGGATTTTCCATGGCTATGTTAAATAACCAGAGGGTATTGTTTATGTACATATATACACCCTCGAGTTTAATGGAAAGCGTGGTTAGCTTGAAAATCTCTGTAAATGCCTGTGTTAATGGGAAAATCATCGAATTACATGATGGATTTTCTTTTGCCACGAACTACATTGGTCAATAAATACATATATATATATGTGTATATATATATATATATTGGTATCCTTCGACAGTGCTGTATAGTGTGTGTTTTTATTGGAATGACATACTCCTTCGTAAGAATCTATTCCTCCATATATGTTTTCCTAACCATCAACATCCATTAATAAATCATTGCGTCCACTGATTCGAGGCCAGGGAAACAAACTGGGAACGCAAAAACAAGCACGCTCTGAAGCACGTCATCGCCATCATCGTGATTGGGAAACCATACATCATTTCAATCTCAGGGGACGGTTCATTGAAACCAAATCATTCTCATTTTCGGAGGATGACAGTGAAATTGCAGCGGGTCATTGGGAGCCTCAAATTCTAAAACAAAAAATGAATATATTATAATATATTGTCCCAAATCATGAAAAAACAGTATCCATCAACCAACCCAACATCCACGCCCGTGATGTAGCTTTGGTATGAATAAAGGGGAAGGGGCAATGTCATCATCTGCTTGCGGTTGCATCATTTATGGAAAGCGACATTCCTCCCTTTTTGTCAGCCCAGCCATGGCATGGCGTAGTCGGCTAGATACCACCATTCTGAAACTAACCCCAGCAACTTGCGGCTGTGGATGCTCCTTAGGACACTCCTCAAGATACCACTGGCAATGAATGGAATGTGCAGTTGATTGCCACTTTTTCACCTATCGCTCACCATCAGCTTGGCACCAAACAACAACTGTGGAAAGACTGGGACAAGCATCAAATGGGTACGAGTCAAAACCCTGGTACCTAGTGAACCCCAAAATAGCTGCTAAATGGATGTTCATCCCACTAACATGATAATAGTAGGTTTTGACTTGACCCATCCCCAAATGGCTCCAGCAAGACAGGGCTTCTTGGTCAACAAAATAACGATCATGATTGGCACATCACAGAGAAGGCTTGGGATTTTCTTCAAACCTGGAGGACCATCCAGTTAGTTAGTGGTTGATAAACCTGATTCAGTCATATTAGGTCCCATTTGCCTAGCTTTCTTCGACCATTTCAGAGGGAACCAATCCAGTTGCTCACCACTTTGCTAAGTGGGATGACCCTCCATGTCGCAGTTTTTTTTTTTTCTATGAAATTTCCACCCAAGTCTAAGCTCCTTGATGGCAACACAATACTTACCCAACCAAACAAATAGTTGTCAGGGGTCCCTCTCTTGAGAGACCTTTTTGAGAGAATTCGTGAGATGCCTCAGCAAACTTGAGAACTCTTGAGAAATTTCTGGGTCAATTGCAGAAACGGTGTTCAAACGACTTTACCTATCCCAAATTGTCTCGAATGTTCGAAGAATCCTCATGATTTTTGTTAGACAGCATGTTGTTTCTGACGTTTGGGGAATTGGGCCAATACTGAAGCCCTTACATGAGTTGTTCCTACTGAAACAAAACATACTGATCTAGACCCTACTGATGGAGGATTGGTTTTTGACATCCTGAGTAAACTAGTTAACTACTTCCTGCCCCCGATAACATAACCCATAATTTTTCATGGTCAAATGAAATTGCTTTGAAGATTGGCCATAAGGTGTTTGAACTTTGTACTGGCTATACAAATTATCTTTTATGATGGTTACCCTCTGGTAATCAAACATGGCAATGGAAAATCCACCATTTATAGGGATTTTCCCATTAAAACCTCCATTTATAGGGGATTTTGAATTGCCACCTTTGACTACCGGAGGGTAAACCATTTCCAACCCCGATTTTAATGTTGAAGCCCTTCATGATTTCTGGACGCCAAGACACACGACTCAAAGGATTCCCTGAAGAGTTCATATCGCTCTTCGCAGACTTGGAAGGCCGGCTTGTTTTCCTTGGCGCAACGATGGGCAAAACATCGCCAAACTGGTGGAGTCATACTGTGGTTGCGAAATCCTGCACCGTTTTTTTAGGTGGTGAGTGTCCATCATAAGGTTTCCAACCATTGAAGGAGGTGTTCCGGATTTCGCAACCATCCACAGTATGTTGTACCAGTTGATAACGGTCAATCTTCGACACCCTGCATGGCTCTTGGAAGGTTGGCGAATGTTTCTATCCCCATTTTGGTTGCAAAAGATCAAAGCTATTCAAAACCCATCTAACAACCATTTCCACTGGTTATTTCAGAGTTTAACTGCCAAGAAAAGTCAAGTCTGCAAAATAAAGCTACCCTTCACCAGTTGGTTTGCCAATGTAGACTATATCCATATCATTTGCTGCTTCAGAACCCAAATCTGTGAATCCTTGGTGATTGACATTGATCTAATCCTTCACCGAGGCCCACCCATGTACAGCAACAGTCAATACTTTAGGGTTTTAAGATCATTTATTGCCAACTTCATCCTGATGGTGAGGTAAGGGGGTTCCATCCACGGAAATTTTGGATGTGTTCACCTTCTAAATCAGGAATTGTTCTGAGCAATCATGGGAATTTAGCTAGCAGAAAGCATCAAACATCACTCAAGAATCCATGTTTTATAGTTTAAATGAGCCAAAAGGTTGGATTTTGGCTTAGGGGGTTGGTAGTGGTCGGTTGAACCTCGTAACCCCGCACCAAGATCATGCTTCGTATCCGCGTATTGGGTTGTGTTGGTCACGCATTACGCAATACCTACATGTGCTGTTTATCTACGTATATTTGTTTATCTACGTTTTCTTTAATGTGTACCTTTTATCTGGGTATTCGACGTATTTTGTTCTGTGTACCTTTTATCTACGTATTCGACGTATTTTTTAGTGTTTACTTTTTACCCGCGTATTTCTTAACGGTATACTCTTGATCCATGTATGTTTCAATGTATATACTTTTAGTTTTAATGTATATCTTTCCAAGTACGTACTCTTTGAATGTATACTTTCATATAATCAATCCACATTTTTTTCATGTATACTTTCGGTCCACGTTTTTTCCTATCCAGGTGTTTTTTTCTATCCGCGTTTTCTTTTAAATTGTTATTTCGTACTTTATTTGTGACTATTTGTTTCTCATTATGTATACATTTTGGATTACTTTACGGTCATACAATGAACAAATCCATCGGCTAAAGGCTGTCTATGGCCAACTTTTTGTCTGATCCCAGGAAAGTTTTGGGAGACAAAGATAGGGGTAAAGTCCACCAGGAACTGCATAGAGTCCAACATAGTTCCCTATGCTAAAATTGACCTATCTGTACAAGCAAAATCTGGTTGTGGGCCAAAACCCTGGTGCCCTGTGTACCCTAAAAAAGCTGCTGAATGGATGGTTTTTTCACCGACATATTTGAAACAATAGGTTCTGACCCATCTCCACATACAGGAGCAGACTGCTGGAAGCCGCTAGCAGCGGTAACGGAATTCATTGCTGCAGCTTCTGCGACACCGGAAGGAAATCCAATGCATGAGAGAACCGTGTCTCATGGTCTGAGATAGCTTAGGCAACATGTAAAGCTGCAGGTATTGCAGGTCCAAAACAGCAGTCTTCAAGCGCCATTGGTAAAAGAGCTGCAGGTTGGATCGAACTACGTGAGAGCCGCCAGAATACTTAGCAAAACTCCGTCAAGAACTGTGAGACATGATGCTGTGAAATAGTAAATTTCTCTCCAGATTTCTGGTTCTATCCAGTCAAAATTGTGTAAACCCTCAGAGCTACACCAAAAAACAAACAGGGTGTAGCTTGTTGGAACCTTGCCGCCTTGCCAGTATGTTTAACCACAAAATGGTACATACTCATGGTACTCATTTGTGTGTTTCAGACAGAAATTGGGCACCAAAACGAGCATCGTCAACCAAGCATTTTCACAATAATCGTAATGGCACATAAACAAATAGTGATAAACATACGGAGTTCTACACTATCTACTGCAAATACAAAAGGAAAAACACCTAAGCACTATCTACAACGATAGAAAGAGTTAGAAAGATACTCTTTGTAGATCGATCTTCTAAGAGTGATTTCTTTCACTCACCCTAGGGTGTTTTCTGCAAGAGAAAACGCTTGGATTTCTAGGTAGATAGATTCTTGGATGGGTACAGCTAAGACTTGAAAATGGAGACCCCAAACAAGAATTTCCTAATTACTATCATATCTTACTCGTAGCTCCAACTGGCTCCCCATTTTTGTTGGGAATATGGATACCCCTATCTCCTGAATTCCCTCCTAACCACTAGGTAGGTTCAGACTCAAGTCATTCAACCCATAAATCAGCTGTAAGTGCCATTAAATCCACATGTTTGTGGATTAAATCCCATAAAACCCCCATGAATTTGTGAACCACAAGTTGGCACAGCTGTTTCCTCGCCCAGCTTCTGCTTCCAGGAAATTATGGCAGACCCTGGGCTGCGCTGAAATCATGGCGATCGAAGCAACACAGACCCCGGAGGTTAAGCAACTCGCATGGAGATACAATGGGTACAATGTGGAGCCCCAAAGATAACTAAGTTGGTTTATAACTCCAATAACTATGGTTTATGATACTTATAACTATAGTTAATGGGGTTTATGAACCAACTTATAACTAGGGGGCCCCACCTTGTATATATACCCAACTGATGATTTGGTCGGTATATTTTTGGGTTTCCTAAGCCATGGGGGTACCCCAATAGCTGGATGGTTCATACTGGAAAGTCCTATTGAACTGGATGATTTAGGGGTACCACCATTTTAGGAAACCTCCATATATATAAGTATTATATACCTTATACATATATAGCTACTGACAAAGTGTTTATATAAACATACCTAAGTATCAAAAGTAGTGTGTATATATATATATAACTTAACTATGAGAATTATGAGACTTATAAATATACACACTTATATCTACCCGGTGGTGCCACTTAGCTAACTTCGTTATGGTGAATATATCCAAGTAGTTGGATGAACGTTTAGATGGTTTTATCAGCAGAGGTCTAATTGGGGGGCACCCCCTTCACAATGTGTCAATGGTTTGGTTTAATAGGTAAAAATACAATCAAAAACATCCCAAACAGGAGGTTTCCTGTCGATTAGATGTTTGCTTCAGCTTCTGGGAATGTGATGCCACTGAGAATAACAGCTACGTCAACTTATTTCAGTCGCTTCACTGGGCCCTACGGTGGATATATCTATAGTTGGACCGGTGCACCTGAACCAACATTCGGGGACCCCTTGATGCATGGATGTCATCCTGTTTGGAATGTCGTTTGATCCCCATCAAACCACCTGTTGCCAACGTTTACAAATTGAGCCCCAAAGTATCAAGGCGTTTTGGTTGCACCCGTGCATCTGTAAATATAACTACCTTAATTCCATCCGAAAAACCACCGTAAGTAAAATGAGTTAAAACAACGTTCCTATCCAGGCAACCCCACTTTGTATAAGAATTGAAATGTTACCATGTTAAACTCATACCTTGGAAATGCGGATGGTCATGGATGGCCCTTACATAATTTACCTCCCTGACACGCCCCTGGATAGAGGTTATTGACCAACTATCAAAGCTGTATTGCGTTGTCTTGCCTCAACTTGTGCACCTACCACTGGGGTACTGGGCCTGTCCCCGCAGCTTTCAAGCTGCGTTCGATGGACTGTTTTCGGACGCCCGATGACCTGTACTTTTCGGACGCCCGTCTTTGGGCGGCGACTTTCATGAAGTTTCCTCCATATCGACCCTCTCAACCGGTCCTTTTGGGAGCACGTTGCTGTTGTTGGCGCTGTGTGGCAGCACATTGCGACCACAGGCTTCTGGACCACAGCTATCTCATGGAGCGCAGAATCTGCCCTGAACCCGAACTCTTTCGCCGCGCGCGGAACCTCGCTTCTGTGTGCCAAGATTTGATATCTTTATCCCTCTGGTAAACTAACAGTTTGCTATTGAAAATGTCCATAGAAATAGTGGATTTTCCCATTAAAAATGGTGATTTTCAATAGTTATGTAAACGTTTACCAGAGGGTATCCATGCATGATATGAAATTAGAAGGGAATAAAAATGATGTGAAATCAATGAGACAATGGGTTGACCAAAAAAGGAATGATGAAGCAAAATGGCGAGACCACCAACAGAAGTGGTGGCACTCTGAGAGCAACAGGGGGGATCTCATCGGCAAACAAAATGTTCAATCAGTATGGGAATATGCGTCAATCATAAGCATGAAACCCATCCTGAAACACAATTTGAAGGAGCAGGTTCCAAGTGTTCTCTGTGAATCACTATGGTGAGGTTGTTTGAAGTTGCGATTTTTTCTTGTCCAAAATGGTGATTAAAGCAATAACAAAGGGAGTTCGACCCAGAACATGTGGGTTGTATTAATGAAAAGCAAAATGATGATGTCACCAACAACGATTGTTCAACCCGACTCGTGAGAATCATGGGATATGACCAGCATATCCCAATGGATCAAAGACGATGAACATAATCTAAGACATTCCAAACCACCAAACCACAAGAAACAAAGATTGTCAGTGATTCAACGATGACTCATCATAGCAATACGGATAGCAATCAAATTACCATTCAAATCCATGCTTCATTTAGGTGTTCGTTTTGTAACTGTTGTTTGTGACATCTGCATAGGCCGCCCTGCCCAAAGTGGTACATGGACGGGCAACTGGCCTGTATTTATTGTTGTTTCATGTTTTTTTTCAGGGAGCTCCTCGGATTTTGCAAAACTCTGTAAATCAACCAAACCTCAACAAACTGCAAGTCAAATTCTCAACCAATCAACATCAATAGTGGTACAAGCTTGGTCCCCCAAGTTATGTTTGCTGATCTTCTAAACCCTTCAGTAAACTAACATAACTATGGAAAATCACAATTTTTCATGTGAAAATCAACTATCTCTATGGCCATTTTCAATAGCTATGTTAGTTTACCAGAGGGTAAACCCCTATGGTGATATATCCTCCACAAACCATAGTTGACCCATGTTTTTTGCACCAACTTCGCCATCAAAACAGGGACCCCATGCAATCGCTGCTGCCAAAGCATCGGATTTTCAATGCAGCTGTCCAACTCATCCTCGCATTCCTCAAAAGGCTTGGCTGTTAAGGGCTGGACTTGTGATTCATGGGGATACATTGGGGATATCATGGGATATTCACGATATTCACTAGTAAACCTTTAGGAAATGGTTGATGCGAATTCATGGTCAATCAAAATGATCGTCCACAAAAAGTTAATCTGTTTTCTGGTTATGGTTATTGTCCATTTATTGAAAAAAAAACACTGAAGCATTATATAAACTAATCATCCGAGGTTGGGGGTGGAATGCTGCTAGTGTTTGGCTGTTTATAATGTGCTAACCAACCCTCATATTAGTAAACATTCTACAAGATGCACTTGATGAACAAAAAAGGCGCTTTTAAGGGCTTATCCATGACCAACGGCCACTCAGAAAGGCTTACTAAACATCTATTTGGGGGGAGGGCCCGTTGAATCGCCACAATTCAAGGGGATTGGATGCATCAGTAGCAGGTGACGCCCCCTCAGTTAGCTTGATCTACAAAGACAACTAGTTTGAGATACTGTATCTTCCAAAAAAAAACTATTCATGTATATTCATGTAAGTTATAAGTTATAAGTTGGTCTCATCCCCCCTGATTCACAGATCCAACACCTTCCCGGACTGATGTGTGGGACTGGGACTTTAGGAAGTGACTACATCAGAGGTCCCCATAAGTTTCAGGGATTATCCGCTGCTAATCCAACAGTTTGCAGGCAAACTCTGGATGAACACGGCCCGTGAAACAACTGATTAACCTATATGAAAAACGTTGGTTTTTCATAGCAAACTGTTAGATTCGCAGGGCATAAACATCACTTGTTGATCGCAAGAAATGCCAGGGATGTATCCATAATTATTGATCCCTTCCGCCATCGATATTAAACACCCCCTAGAGTCACCACGGTTTAATAAGGGATGAAACCTCATATTTGGGATCATAACGGATCAGAGAAAACGGGGGATGGGACTACTACAATTCCTAAACCCTCCCATTAACAAACCATTTTGGGTCACTTTACATCATCCCGTGGTTTCGGGTATACTCAATTTCATAAACCCCAAATGGGGATGGTGGCATTGGGTGTACCTCATTCTGATTATTAACCACTGCTCGGAGTTGTGGGATGATAGTTGCCAGCCACAGGCAGCATCATGTTTACGGGGTCCCTTTGTATAAATATGAAGACTCATCATCAAGTTAGTTAGTTGTATCAAGTAACTGGGTTGGTTTAGTTATATCCCCATTACATCTCCATACAGAAATAGGGGTATGGAATTACTTTACTTCCAAAAACGTGCCATTTCCAGGAAATTCCCCTTAATATCGCGACCTCTTGGTGTGACTCAACAAAAAATCATCTAGAATCATCCCATTCACCCAGGAATTTTATGTTGGTTTGTAGACTCTGTTAAGTGTGAAAAACAATATTAAACACCCTAGTTAACCTACTTATCAGCCAACTTCGCTATAATCAAAGATAGAACCACCTTTACTCCGTACTTTTATTGGTTATCTTTGTTGCTAAGTCCCTATGTTTATTGGCAATATCATCCTCCGAAACGTGGGCGCCCACATCGCTTCGAGCTGCTGGCAGGCAGGTAGGTCCATAGGGTGGAGGTGGCACGTAAGGCTTTCCGTCCAAGACTTCATAGCCTTGGTATACCGGAAAACAATGGAAAACCATGGATTTCATAGCAAAAGGCCATAGTGTTAGGTATCGTTTGTGTTTTTCCCTTTCTGTATTGTTTTTACATATAGCTCACACATATATATATATATATATGTACACACACAACAAATATCCATATCTAAAATCATTTATATATGATATATACATATATATATATATATATTATATATATATGAATAAATACATACAAAGCAACCCAAAAAAACATGATAACACATTTAAACCCGGAAATTACAGGGACACATCCACAACATCCTGGAAACATGGTTCTACATATCTCTTTTGGGATACCTATCATTAAGATCACCATCGTCATCGTCACTGCATGATGATGGGAAATGAGCATGGGACATGTGAAAAGTGAAAAATGACACTAGTGTATATAGATATGTACATATATATATATACATAATTATATTAATCTCATTTAATCTCTAGAGCTGGTTTACTGGGAACATAGGTCTGATTTGCCAATTGGTTTAACATTATTATATCCCCATGGTATCCCCCATGAAAATCTCTAGTGTATCACCAGTTTTCCCAGTAACATTATCATTTCCCCCAGGAAAATCACCACATCTTATCGTAAATCCAGCAAACGATTGTTGGCGAAGTCCAGCATTCCGAACAAACATCTGGTATTCTCCCATGGTTGAATTGCCGTTGTACCCCGAAAATATGTGGAGCTACCCAAATGTTGGGATAGTTGGTTTAGTTTCACCCCATGAATACCATACTATATATATACGAGTATATACTGTATAATATATGTAATTATATCTAGCATAGACGATAGAATTCAGCGAGTGAACTACATGATAAAACCAAACCTAAAACATCCTAAAACCATAGAAATCACCTAGTGAACTGTTTACCAACTTAGCCATTTCGTCAACAGGGGCCCCACATGGCCCCACCATCCCCGTTTTTCCTCTCAGCAACTCTTGATGACGCAGCTCTCAGGTGGAGGGGGTCCGCGACCCCAGTCCCAGTTGGGAATGTCGGCATAGTGCAACTCGCGGAGTGCCGCGAGTGGATTGCCGTGGGATCTTCAGTTTCAACAAAACATCTGGTGATTTCAGGGAAGAATGGATGATAATCATAGGAAGATCATGGGAAAAATGAGAAATTTTGAATCTTGCTGGGAGATTGTTTGTGATTCAATGGAAATAAACATGGGATGTACATTGTATACGTATAGAAATATATTGTATATCATCAATGGGATACACAGTGGTTCAATGGTAAAGTTAACAACAAACAGAGTGATTTAACAGGAAATAAAAGGGATACTAATATGAATATTGCGGGAAATATAAGGAAGCTTGGTTAAAACAAATGAAATCCCCTGCTGTTAACGTTCACCCTAGAATAGCAGGCAAATGGATGTTCATCCTCACAAATACGGCACATGATAGTTTTTTGGACCCGTTCCATAATTTGTTTTTTCCGACTTTTTGAACAGGAAATGTATCTAGGTATATGAACTCATACTGAATTTCAACTCAGTTGGGGCTTGAATACTAATGCTAACCATCATTTACAATGACATCGCAATGAGTTGGTGATCAAATTTACCCTGTATGGAAATCAATGATGACTTGAAGACGTACCTGGTGGAAGAGACCGGTTCGAAGAAATCCTGCAGATGGAACAGCCTACTTTGAAAACACCTTGATGAAACATGTCAAGTCCCAAAGCTGCCAAACCTGAGCAAAAATACTTCACAGACAGGGCCTTGTTCAAACAATTGCAGGACATAGTATTCTGTACGCGTTCCCTGTCATGGTGTAACAACGACAGCAGGTGACCTGCGATTAATTTTGTGGTGAAAAAACTATGTCGGGTTATATATTTTATTTTTTTGAGCACAATTCATCCGATGGTTTATCATAATCATAGCAGTTTTTTGGGAAAGACAGGAGGGGTTCCCCATGAAACTGGATAAATGGCAGTTTTATCGGTAATGCCACGTAATTCACCATTTTTTACACACCCAAATTATCACGTGAACCATCCCTCATTAAGGGAGACAGAGCCATGTTTCGGAGGTAGTTTCAATATTTTCATCAGCCATTCTCAGTGCTTCTCCATATACTTCCCAGGTGCCCAGGTGTTTTCACTAAAGGCAAAGGCTGGTGATTTGTGGTGAAAGTAGGCACCCTCTCGTACACATGGCTTGCACGAAAATCTCCCATTGAGTTCAATGATGTTCCCAGCGAACGAAACCTCCGTTCTTGATGTGGATTTTCCACCCATGATGACACCGAAGGGTATCCCATTTAGCTCTGAGTTGATTTAGCGAAGAGACCCCATGAATACTATTGCTATATCCTCCAGAAAGCTTTCCTAAAATGGGGGTACCCAAAAATGGATGGTTTATAATGGAAAATCCTATTAAAATGGATGATTTGGGGGTATCCCTATTTTAGGAAACCTCCACAAAAAGGGGGCACAACACCAAGTATCCTGCTATTCACCAGGGCCCAGGTCCCCTCAGGTACCTCAATCCAACCTTGGCCCAACTTCCAGCAAGCATCCTGCGGGGCGAACACATGGGGATTTCAGTTGGGAATTGTTGGCTTTGATGGGGCAACATCACCAAGTGTGGGTCAAAGCCTTGGTTTCGTTTACAAAAAAATACTCATCATGTTCCCAAACAAAAACATGAGCATCTTGTTTATGTTTCTGAGGTCATTCATTTATATTGTACCCTGTGGTTATTTAACATAGCGATGGAAAATCCCGTATAAATGGAGGGTTTTAATGGGAAAATCATCCAAAATTAGCCGTTTTGCATGGAATCTATCCCACAGAATAGCTGGTGGGCAAGCATAGTTATTTCGATGTTATGACGCAGGGCTTTTTTATGGGATAGACTTTGGTCACTGCCCTGATCACCAAATCCCATGGCTCCAACCTCTGGTTGGTTAGTAAATATCATTGGAATGGTTTAATGGTAAACTTACGGGAATTATGGGAAAAAAAATAATGGTTTCCTGTAGATTTTCCCTTCAACCAATCCAATGAACATATTCTGATACAAATGGATTGTTATAAGATGTTATAAGCTCGATAAAAAAACAAGAAGCAGCTATGTGGGTTGACATAACTCCTTGTAAAATCCCTTCCCCCATTCATAGTACAGTAGACGCCCCCTCAGAAACCATGGTGGATGGAGGAGATTGGAACACATATTTCGGGGTGGCTCATTTTAGGGGGATGGGATTACCCATTAGGAACCGCTATTCATCTATTCAATATATAATGATATATATATATATATACATATATAATACTATATAATGGCTATGTTCTTAGATGGGATCTACCTACGTTCACCACCAAATCCTGAGCCTTTCCCTTAAAAATATATCATCCACGGATGGTCTGGGAGTCCGGCACTAAGTTGACTCAGTTCATTTGGTTGACTGTTGGCGGATATAACGATCCATTGTATTCACGGGGTGAAACTAAACCAACAAACATGTCACGTTTGGGGTTTCTCACCTTAATAGGCAGGTTCATCACCCCCGACAAATTCACTGACAATTTGTTATGTTTCATTCAATGGATTGGTTTAAGGGAACATTTACAGGAAACACCCCTAGATTTCATGGGAAAAGAAAAAACACGTGGTTTTTGATTAATTAAGATATTCCCTTAAACCAATCCCCTATAAATCATCAATAAACCATGATCTATCAGCTGTATCAGTTATATCCGAAATGGTGAAAAAAAAAATTGAAACCCTTTAAATGATGCTTAAATCACAATATACTACGTATAATCATCTGGGTAAATTAC
>BGPT01000018.1:425488-447788 GCA_003297045.1 Symbiodinium sp. clade C Y103
TTAAGTGCTAGCTGCAAGGATTACCAGTAGTAAATGGACACTAGACAAACGCATATCTGCACAACATATCCCACTGATGTATACGAAGTACTAACCCAGCCAATTCCAACAACATGAGCAACGTCCCATGAGAACAAGGTGCCCCTTCACTTATGTTTGTTAGTTTGGATGTTCCCTCCGGCAATCAAACCCCATAAATGGAGGTTTTCATGCAGAAAATCAACTATCAATCCCATTAATTCATTTCGAAACCAACTTAGCTATCATAAATCAACTATCAATCCATTGTTGTATCCTATATTGTTTTTTTCTTGTTAACTCCCTATTTGGGTTCAAACTCTAAAAGGTGGGGACAACTAGGTTAACTGTGGTTTATGGTAGAATTGGGTTTGTAAATCAACTTATGTGTATGTATATATATATATATATGTATCTATAGATTCTATGTCTATAACTATTAATTGTATATTATAATTAACTAAGTGGCCCCACATTTTCGGCTTTGCTACAACCATCCAATTTCCGCATGTTTCCGTCACATCGTCCCCCAACCGGAACCCCGCACCGATACAGCGAAGCACATTCACCGCCCGAGCAGTACCTGAAGCCATGCTGGTGGCAGCAGCCTCTGGAAACTTCTGAGATTGACCAATGAGTTCAAGAACTTAAACAACCGGGGAAGATTGCTAGCCATTTATGGTAATATTGGGCACCAATATTCACCCAAGTACGGCAGGAATACTTATTGTGTGTATATATAATTAACTATACATATGGGCGCTTGACAAAAAAACGGTAAGTTAAGCATGAAATACATGAGCCGCCGAAAGAATCTGATGCACCAAATAGACGACGGGGTGTTCCTACCTCGTTCTCAATTTCCCTACCGTTTTGGGGGCCTCGTTCTCCAACGCTGCACTTCTTTTCCTTTCAATAGCTAAATGCTCTGCATGCAATGCCTAACTCGCTCTCGGGGTCTTCCCCCCTCGTGTTGCTACCTAAATATGGACTTTTTGACAAATCGGGGTACGCCCAAAGACTGCTCTTCACTTCACCAAATAGAAATCTTCTCTCATGTACAAACATGCATATCCATATCATGGCCAATTTGAGACGCGTTTAGGCATCCTGCCAAAGAAAATATAGTTTCTGAATGTTTAGTTTCTGAATGTTTCTTAGGTTTCAGTCATGTATGAAGATAGCAATGTTGAGGTTAAGGCACTAAACTAACTGTCCAAGCTTGACCAATTGTTGCGTTCAACTTGATTGGTTGAAACCTTCAGACATGGGATATACCCTCTGATTATTTAATAGTTCGCCATGGAGAATTGCTAATTTTGGATGATCTTCCCAGCGAACTAAACCTCCATCTATAGTTCGGGGATTTTCTAGGGCTATATGTTAGTCATAACCAGAGGGTATATGTCCAGTTTGCATTAATCGTCCATGTGTCTTTGGATCCACTCCGGGGATCTCCGGGCTCCAATGAGATGT
This sequence comes from Symbiodinium sp. clade C Y103, assembly GCA_003297045.1. Classification (NCBI taxonomy): domain Eukaryota; class Dinophyceae; order Suessiales; family Symbiodiniaceae; genus Cladocopium; species Cladocopium sp. clade C. Next base: position 426,983 of record BGPT01000018.1, read on the forward strand.
GCAAACAATCGAAAGCTCGCGATCTGCAAAGGGAAGTAGGGACTTATTAATCATGGTCATAGTGGTCATAGTTGCAATGAATAAGGACAATTACCAAATCACATTGATATGAAAATCATGAACCATTAATCATAGAATATATTTTATGATGATTATGAACCATCATTGTCACTTGGCAATGTTTTAAAATCCATGTTTTAAAATAATGATTGAAAAACATTATAATCAAACTATCAAATTACTAATATGGTTTTGTCTGAAAATTGGGTATACCCTCAATTAGTTCGCCATGAAAAATGGGGATTATGAGGATTAACCAATGGATTTACAAACGAACCCATATGTTTGGATTTTGGTTGGTTCCTCCATTGATGATTAATAAACAGTCTAATCAAACCATTGGAACGATTGCCATTGATTAACCAATATGATGGTTACCATTCATAGTAAATTAGTAACACCCTCCGGTAAACTAACATAGCTATTGAAAATGGCCATTTATAGTTGAATTTCCCATTAAAAATAGTGATTTTCCATAGTTATGTAGTTTACCAGAGGGTACGATATATGAACCATATGCTCGAGCTTTCACAGTTACTCATTTTCCCGAAATCGTCCCGCCTGCCACAGTAGTCGTCCATGCACTCACGTTGGGCGCCTTCTTCACGACCTGAAGAGCAAATCGCGGCATCTGTGTGTCTGAAATAGTTTTGGACAAAACAGAATGGAGGATTTTGAAACCACAAATATCCCAAAATGGATAAACATATATATATATATATAATTATATACAAAATTATATATAATATATATAATTATATATATATGGTTGTTTTTGCCCGTCAAACATAGCATCTGAGGGGAAAAAACAGTTCCAAACTCGGCGATTTTTTCGGGATGCACCTCCAAACATATGGATATTTTACTTAATGGCTTTGAGCAGAAATTGGCGGGATTTTTGTTCATCTAAAATTGTGATTGTTTATTGGACCCACCATAGGGATCGAAAATGGGATAAGTGTATAGATGTGCCAAGAATTGGAGAAATTGGTCGCCAATTTATGTTTCAATGGCGAAACTATGGGATAATCTGCGGTGTTTGAAACCATGAGATATTTTCTAAGCATCCGATTTTTGGGCAAACCCAGGGGGGGCCAGGTCCTTTAGACCTACACGGGTCGATTGATGTAGATACCTCATTGTGGAAGAATGTGGAAGATACAGCGCCGACCGTTTCTCTCCTCATTTCCCAGGGAATCAATAAAAAACAAAGCCAAAGACTCGGTGTTGCATCATTGATTGCTTTTTTTTTGAAAAGAAACATCGGGAACAGTGCAGAATTGTTTCCATGACTCAACATGCAACCATATTTGTACAACAGACCGGTTTGGTCGATTAAAATTCCAAAGCAACTGTGATGATGTTTCCCTCCTCATTCATTGTACGCCCCAGAACAAAACAGCGCCCCACCAAAAGTGGAAATGATTGTAGTAACTGATGTAGGTTTGTCCAAACATGTCACAGAGTGCGCCAAAATCCAATCGGTTATCATCACTTTCCCCCATCGACAATCGAAAGGGCCAAAAATTGAGGTACGAGTACCCCAACAAACCCATTCCTTTATTCATTAGTTAAATCCCTCAATCATCATGGTTTTACGTCTCTGGTAAGACACCATTTTAATCTCATTGCTGATTCAACCCGAAAGTGATGGTTAAAATCTTTAGTTTCTGTTCATCTTAAGTATTCCTCAAAGATACCTATGTACATATATAAATATATATGTGTATATATATAATATGTATATATAATATATATATATATACAATATAAATATAAATATATATATATATATAAATATATATATATAAACATATATATATATATGGGCATGGGTCAAAACCCCCGGTCCACCGTGCACATCCGGCATTCTTCTGTTCAATAGGGTATTGAACGGGGGTATTGAACGGGANATATGGGCATGGGTCAAAACCCCCGGTCCACCGTGCACATCCGGCATTCTTCTGTTCAATAGGGTATTGAACGGGGGTATTGAACGGGAGGTATTGAACTGACCTCAACCAATATCCCATCTCACTGGGAATGTGTCCATCGAGGATTTCATTGACATGGGATTTCCAGCGTGGCCAGCTGAACAAACCGGCAACTTTGAGATGGTCACCATTCGATGTTCAGTTCGGATCATCAGCAACCAATCAAGCTGTTTCCGGCACAGTAATGGCGTCGGCCAAATGTAGAAGCAAGCTGGCGCAATGAGATGGATGGGCAACCGATCTTGACAGCCTATTTTGAGGTATTGAACGGGTATTGAACAGGTATTGACCGGGGTATTGAACGAACCACCTCAAAAAAAACAAATCAGTGTTCATGCTACAGTGGTCTTCTCTATAGCTCTGTTTGCACCAGAGCCTCTAAACTGCGANCGGGGTATTGAACGAACCACCTCAAAAAAAACAAATCAGTGTTCATGCTACAGTGGTCTTCTCTATAGCTCTGTTTGCACCAGAGCCTCTAAACTGCGAGCAGCATGCTTTTAGCGATAAAAAACTCAATGCCGGATTTGATTACAGTGCTGCAAATATCCACAGCAATTTGGGTTCTCGACTTGAAGCCAGGAAGGCGCTCAACCAGCGAGGCTACGTGTCAGAGTGATGAGTTCTGACACTGGCGCCAGTCCATGGAAATTCAAAATTGACAATTTTGCAAGAATCTAAATGGNGCGCTCAACCAGCGAGGCTACGTGTCAGAGTGATGAGTTCTGACACTGGCGCCAGTCCATGGAAATTCAAAATTGACAATTTTGCAAGAATCTAAATGGAGCTTGGGATTGCAACAGGATATTGAACAGGGGTATTGAACAATGGTATTGAACGGGGGGTATTGAACGAGCCCCTGGGAAGACAAGTTATCCCTATTGAACGGGGTATTGAACGAAATGGTCACGAGCGTCTGTTCAATACCAAAACGTTTTGACTCACAGCCATATAAATATGTAACATTTTCCCAAGGATGGTTCCAGATTCCGGATCATATGTTGGATTTCAGAAAAAAATGGCAGCGTCTTCACCCTCAGCTCTTCGGATCCAAGGGACGCCAGTAGTCACAGGGACCATCAACTTCATGGCAATTGCATGGCTGGCGGACGGGGGATTCGTCAAGGGATACGGGGGTTTCCTAAAATGGGGGTACCCAAAAATGGATGGTTTATACCCTTCTAATTTCATACCATGCATGGATACCCTCTAGTAAACTAACATAGCTATTGAAAATCACAATTTTTCATGGGAAAATCCACTATAAATGGCCATGTTCAATAGCTATGTTGGTTCACCAGAGGGTACGGGTTGACCTGGAGGTTGTGTTTTAAAAGGTGGTATCCCCATGTGAAGCGATTTGTTTCTTTATTCAGTAGGTCAACTGTTGGGTCTATGGAAGATATCCATCTAAACCAACTATAACAATACTAGGGGGGGCACGACCTTGTAAAATACATCGCCTTAGATTGAGACATGAGATCCCAAGTATATTTATTAGATGATTTCTGGATATGGCCCTGGTTGAGTTCCACCTTAAACTTGCGGTGTATTACCATTTAGAGTTAGCCATGGAAAATTTGCAATGGGTAAATCATCACAAATAATCTAATATAATCTATGTTCATGGACCATGGCTTCCATAGCTTTGTCACATAAGTAGAGGCTATAGTAGTTTTGTAGTTAGACGATTGATTCTAGGTAGAAGCTCATCCTTCAGAAACAATTTCGTATCACATGGAACCCAAGAATGAATAGATCCATCGCCAAAGCAGGGTATCTAAAGGGGTTTACATGTCTTTACAAGGTGGTGCCCCAAACTTAGCTAAGTTGGTTTATTTCAGTAGGTTAAGCGGATTTAGATATATGAATGGTGAATGCGGTTTATAAACCAACTTGTAACTGGAAGGGCACCTTGTCGGCAATAGGTATCATTGGGTACACCAAAATGGCAGGCTTCACACTCAAAATAACCAGTTGGTTGGATGTTGCTCTCGGCCCATGGCCAGAATTCCCGTTTTCCTGAGCTACCCTGTGGTAATTGAACGTAGCTAGTGGAAATATAGGGATTTATAATTTATAGATGATTTACCTTTCAAACATGGTGATTTTCGACAACGATTGCAGATACCCAAAGCACAAATTTATGGGTAAACTCTAAACTGGGGCACCCTATTTCTAGACAGAGCCTTATTTGATACATACTGGCCGATGTATCTCATGAATACCCTCAAACCGAAAAGAATGGCTTGACAAACCGCCAAAGTATTGAAAGCCAATTGGGTTTGGGCACATCGAGTCACCGGCCATATCTTGGGGCCATCCCCTATTCTTGTTTCACAAATCCAGTGCCAGTATTCATTGGCTGAATCATGTTGAATCCCTGGTTTCAATGTTTGATCTGTTGTTCTAGCCGATTCTAGCCATTTTGGCTGATTGAACCATCATCCTTCATTCTGAATCATATTGAAAAAACCTGAAACGTTGGGCCACATAACCATCATGTCAGTGATGTTGAGGTCCAAGCTGAGTTTCTGCCCCCTCCACCCATCGACCTCAGCCTCTGGATCGGACCAGTCAATGTTCATACACTTCTCGTCGCATTGCCGACACTCCTCCTGAAAGTGGTGGGGCGCCGACTGCTGGAGCAAGTCACAGATTTTTGAGATACATAGATACACAGATACAGTGTTGGGCAACAGTGACTAAACCAAGACCTAAGAATTAAACATGGAACTCGAACATCCCTTTTTTAAGTGATTTTTCAAGGGGATAAGTGTTGGTCAATAATGAATCGTTGTGTTTGTTCGTTTGCCAAAAACAAACGGCCACTCCCGCCTCCCATTGCTGCCGCAAGTTGTGGACGAAGGTGTACTGGAAGCGGAGGAAAAATCACATGGGCACATGGGTCAACATTGGATAGAAACTGAATAAATGCATGGGTCAAGTCACCTTTGTTGGAGCTTAAGCCTTCACAAATGATAGGATGTGCTGGATGGGGAACCCCATCTCACAAGCGTACACAGTTTTCAAGACGGCTGCTTCCCTAGGATATTTGCCAATTTCTTTAAAAATCCTCATAGTCCATCGCTTTTTTTATTCGCTTCTACCATTCCATCCTTGGGAAACTCGCAGCTGCTCGGCTCCATATATGTTTTTTTATGGGAAAGATATGGAAAGATACCCTCTGGTAAACAGCCACATAACTATGGAAAATCACCATTTTTAGTGGGATAATCTACTATTTCTATGGCCGTTTTCAATAGCAAACTGTTAGTTTACCAGAGGGTATGGAAAAAAAAACATAGTTCAGCTCACCCCTCCACCAGCCAGGTGACACATGCGCTCCATGGGTCACCGCCGTCATTAACTGAGTGCAGGCCGGCGCAGCAAGGCGCAAGGGTTGGGGAACGTTTCTTTGGTCACCGACCTGGGGGATTAGTGGAATCCCAATGTGATTTTAATTCAGCAACATTCAACAAACCAAAAACAGCGCTAAATGTAGGTTTCCTCAAATAGGGGTACCGTGGTACCCCCCAAATCATCTATTTTAATGGGATTTTGAAATATAAACCAACCATTTTGGGGATCACCCATTTATGAAAACCCCCATATACAAGGTGCGACCCCCTAGTTATGTTTGTTGGTTCATAAACCCCATAAATTCCCCATAAACTATAGTTATAAGTATCACAAACCATAGTTATTGGAGTTATAAACCAACTTAGCTATCTTGGGGATCACCCAATATGTAGATTCTTAAGTTAAGATCCAACCATTGCCTTTTCCGTTGGACCAATGACCTCGGTCTTGGAAACCCACATTTCCCCTTTCTGTCGTTTTCGAACAAGGTGATGCAGATGGTGATGCCCGTAGTGACCAAGAATTGTCCATTAAGAGCGCAACTTAACTGTGGCTAGCCATAAGAATTTCACGACATGCTGAAAAGATGTTCTGAGATTTCACCATGAGGAATTCAACAATAAACAATGGGAGTTATCAGCACCGGATATTTACCAACAACCCTGCAATTTGCACCATGCTTTGCTGTAGATCCCAAATTCATCATACCATTATCGATGACCGGATGAATTGCTTCGTTGGTCAGCGTCGGTGCGTAGAGATTTTACATGACAAATCCCAGGTAGATGGTGGCTTGCGTTTTTTGTTCCCAAAAAAGAAACATACGCATCTAAGAAGTTGATTATCATGTTGTTGATGGTTTTCATATATCCTATTATATATATACGTATACATATGTTCTATCTAATATACCAACTTATTGACCCTCATTCCATCCCAAACGGTGGCAACCATCAATAACCATGGATCAACTGAGTTGATACCTTTCACCCCTGCCCGTTCTCCCTTTTCCGCAAAAAAAAAACCGCCGCAGCTGCTGGCGCAGGCTCGCACGGCTGGCGCTGGGAGAGCCATGCTGCCGGGTTTCCGCGGTATCGCTGGACTTTGAAGGCACAAATGGAAATCGCATTGAAACTTTCGGAAAAACAAACCCAGTCATGGTGGATTAAGCGATGGAAAAAGCACACCTCAGCAAATCTAGGGTTTCCAGGGTACATAGAGTGATAAACCCAATAAACATAATCCAACCACGCTAAAATGAAATACTACCAAAATACGACCCTAAATGAATACATCCAATAAACCACTCAATGTTTCCCTCTTTTGAGATGGCTGCCTCTTGATAAATGAAACTCATCTATACTAAATGTCTGTGCTGGAGGAATTGTCCATTATCAAGCTCACTAATTGCCAGTTGATTTACAAAAGGGCAATATGTTGAAAGCTATACATATCCTCCCTGATAGCAAAAACACGGATTGTCAAACTGGCACTCATCAAGTTTTACTCAGATGAGTATTGTTCAAAATCTCTCTGTCATTCCATTATGCTGGTTGGTTTGCGGGGATTCTCGGTTCTTGGATTATTAGAACCCCCAATATATTGGGTAATCCTCTATTATCATCAACCAACCAACCATCATTTTTCAGTTATATCACCTTACATCCCCATATTATTGATGGTTAAAACCCGATAAATATTGGTTAAATCCCCATTAAGATCATCAACCAACTGGGGTTTAGTAGCCACTGCTCACATGTTCTGCTTGAGCCCTGAAACTCTTTGAGCCAAGGCTGCACAGGCGGCAGCCTAAGACCCAAATTCCTTGCTTGCTTCGGTAGCTCAACTGTTGGGCCTGTTGGGTCTATGGTAAATGGGGTTTAACCAACCAAAATAGGGAATTAGAGGTGATTTATGTAAGCAAAGTCGGTGAACTAACCCCAGCAACTGTTGGGTTTCAAATGCATATATCGATAGTTAGATTGCGTTTACACCAATTTTTGACTGGGGAGGCACCACCTCGTGCTTCTTAAGGGGGGTATACATATATAATCTACAGTAGTTTGGTATGTTTGAGTCCAGGCTGTGTCATGGCATCCCATAAATGGGCGAGCTACTGAGTCTTCCGGCTGGTCTTAATAGGTTTTTTTCTACCAATTGTGACTCTTTTGATAGACTCATCTATATGTGGTACAGATTGGTACAGTATATTCTGACTGACTCTTCTGACTCTTCTTGAGTTTGCAGGCTTCAGCTTCTCTTTGTCCCTACCGATGTCCGTCCATGAAAGGTGGATCAATGGATTGTTTCAAGGTATATTTGCAGGAAATCATAGGAAATCATGTTTCTTTCCCCCCACATGTAGGGGGTTCTTGTAAATGCTCTCTTAAACATATTTTTGAGCAAACCATTGATGACATCATCACTTCTCGAAGTACAGTGTATCGATTGTCTGCATATAAAGTCCAAACATTTCGGCTTCTTTAAAACCTCACTGACATGGACCATGCTAAGCTAAACGATCCATGTCCAAGAGTGTGAATTTGTGAGGTCAACATTTGCCCAAATCAACCAGGCGTGTATCATGGAACTGTGTTGTAACATGACGCCACGAAAAAATCTCACTGTCCCGTCCCCCCCCAAAAAAAAACCAAGTGAGAAAGTGTGGTTGGCCATAGTTCACATTATCGATCCTCCAATCAACACTGCCACACTAAAAAAAATGCTTAAATGTCTGGTCCTCCGGTTTCCCCACCCCGAGAAACCACCGCGGGGGATAGGGTACCGCGATCAAACCGAAAGAAGCCGCTAAGAGCTTCTGAGCCTAGTGCCGAGGGCATCGATCAAAATGCCAAGTGATGTCTGAATATGCAAAGAATAGGAATTTTCAGATTGGATACCTCCCATTGAACTAACATAACTGTGGAAAGCCATGTTAAGGAGATAGCCGATCTATAGTATCTATAAATGGCGTATGTTCATGTATTTTCAGTATTTTCCATTGCTATGTTTGTTTAATAGTTTACCAGAGGGAAAGCTATTCTGTTCTTTGTCAACAAATGTTTCCGGAAGCAACAACTGATTGTGATCAGCCGGATCCAAGAAAAGCACTCTTGTCCTCGAAAAATCCCTGGGACGGTTGCAGAAAAAGTGGCTGAACCCCCCAGTGTAGTATTCCATAGAAGGTAGTGCCCTCCAGCTGTGTTTGCTGCTGAAAGTTACCCTCTGCTAAACTAACTATTGAAAATGGCCATAGAAATAGTGGATTTTCCCATGAAAAATGGTGATGTTCCATAGTTATGTTAGTTTATAGTGGATTTTACCATAGCAACTATGGAAAATCACCAGTTTTGAACTATAAACGACCATTTTCAATAGCTATGTTAGTTTACCAGAGGGAAACCACTGGAACTAGTTCGGTCTACACATCATACATCCCATCATTATCTTTTGGGCATCCCATCGTAACCGGTGCCCTTTCTGCGAAGAATGACGCTGCCAAAACGGATGGCGATAACCATATTATATATATACCCATGTATATATATATATATATATATGACATACCGCCGGTTGTACAATATGTAGATATCAAATTATATCAATATATATATAATAATATATATATATATATTATAAAAAAAATATATATATATATATATTATAAAATATATATATATATAATCTGTAAATGGAATTAAACAGAATTCAAAGGAAATACATTCAATGCCAGAGGGAGGCGCTACAACCCGAGCCAGGAAACTATGAATCCGGCCCGACAAAGGAGCCAAGCCACTTGGTGGCATGGGGTAGCAGTAGCCCTAGTGACCAAAGAAGTAGCTGCGCAGGAAAACAGGCAAGCAGGCAAAATCAGAGAGGCGGGCAATCGCTCAGTCGACCTTCAGAAGACGTTCACAGAGGACCAGACACCGAGCCGGTCAAAGTAAGTTCCGTTCGTTTTTTTCAAACGGGCGCGGCGCTGTGACTCAGCCCTGAAGCCACCAAGCTTCGGAAATCTGATTGGCAAGCCACGTGGATGCGACGATGCGCTGTGGCATTTGAAAACCAGTTGAAATGTGGAAGTCATCGAACTGAGCCCCGCTGTTGATCAAGGGCGCCAAGCTTTGGGCTGCGATTCGACTTCAAGGATCATCCCAGTTATATACAACTATCTGGTCAATAACCATGGCGATCGTAACGTCTCCAATTCAGTGGGGATTAGGGGGGAGGGGGGGTTCGTACTAGGGGGAAGGGATTATGTATCAATATATATATATATATGTTAAATCTAAAATATACAAAGAAGGTGACAAAAACATGCTGTCAAAACCAATGCACAACATATGGCTTTGTCTGAGTTCATAGGCTAGCTCTAAATCTATTGCTTCAATGTTCATCATCATTTTCCCATATTTTAACTACTCTTATGGCAATTTCATTGGGGGTATCCCCCAGCTTTCCTCATTTGGATGCCGTAGTAGCCGATGTTGTGCCTGCTGCGTTCCGTGATGAAAATTCACTGGGAAAGGTGAGAAATTCAAACGGGACTCCATGGCGAATTCAATGTGGATTAATATGTTCCATTGTCCCGTTTGAATGAAGTATACAATAACATGAAATATGTGGATATGCTGGGAATACAATAGAATGGGTATATATACATATATAATGATATATATATATATATACTCAAATAATATGATAGCTGGGGTCGTCTGAAAACGGGCGATCTCCCCAAGACATGGCCAATCTTAAAAACGGGAAAATGATGATCAACCAGTGGATTTAGGGAGTACCGTATTTCAGGCAAACCCAAATTATTTAACTGAAGTCCACTCAGAAAATGTCATCGTCAATCATGCACGTTTGATCAAAATGGCGATTCAAAAGAACAAAACCAGCTCATGCCATGTGGCTGCAAATACTTATTTCCTGAGAAGGTTCTTAACCCTCCAAATTACACTCCAAGCACTCCCTCAGGAGGTACTTACTTCGATTTGTAGGCATGCAATTTATGACACATGATGCAGGAACATCAACCCATATCCTAATATCCGATAGTGAAATCACCATTGATGGATATTGATGGTATAAGGTTGAAATCGGTTGATCATCATTCATGGTAGAATGTCCGGTAATCACCTTGTAAAACATGTGAGTAGTGTTCGAAACGCGACTCAAATCAGTGGCTGGTGAAAAACCGGATTCCCATCATGGATGAAAGTCACCAAGGGGCTAGTAGAACCCACTATGATAAACAACCAACAGATACCAACAGGGTGTTTTGACTCTTCCTGAACGTTGTTCATCTGAAAACTTAAACATGAACAAATGCAATTTGCCTCCCATGCCAGCTAAGGATGGAAGGAGGTATGAACTGGGGTTTTCCACGCGTCGCCATATGGAGAAAGTAATATGGGAATGGGATTTGTCATCACCAGAACTGGGCAACTTAATCTATTACATACCATTCCTAGATAAGCATCCGGGTGATTCCCCGTAAACCATCATGAAAACTGCGCAGTTGGCGAAAAAAACATGTTTTAATTCATCAGAAAAGATCTCAGAAACAGATCTGGTTGTAGAAAAAATGTGGCCAGGGAATTTGGGTGACATGTCCTGGAAATGAACCTTCGTCGAACATGAGGGCCATGACATCGAAAAAGTGAAGATTTTTCTCCACTTGGCATGGCTTATCTGAGATACCCTGCTTTACAACAATGTTACCCTCTGGTAATCAGACATGGCAACTCAACATTTCCATCAAACATGAACATATTAATGGACATATATTCTTTGAATGGCACATGTAGCAAGGTGGTGGCCCCAGTGAGAGGTTAGTATATAACATCCAAAAACTAGTTTGATATATCTACCATATTTTTTCTTAGTTACGTTCATTATAAACCAACTTAGCTAACTATGGGGCACGGCCTTGCATTTGCCTATTCTGCTGCCCACTACCAAACCAAAATAGACTGGAACACAAACTTTACGAGTGCTTTCGGAAAGGGTGGATAGGAATGAGGTTTTGTGCAATAAATGCTAGGAGGCCGGTATTTCCAGGAGAACGTTGAAAACCCCTTCCGTGCCATAAAGTCCCTGCTGGTTAAGATTAATATTCTTACTGTTATAATTACTTTACTTCGTGTGATCCCCACCAACTTTTCTGACGCATATTCTGACATACTATTTCACATTTCATCCCACATATGATATGATATATATATATACATATACAAATGTATATATATATATACATATATGTGTGTGTATATACGTTTATTTTTTCTGGCAAACTACCTCATATTCAGACAATCTTTATGATATATATATAATATATAATATATACTATATATATTATCTAATATAATATAAGATATATATATATATACATAGTATATACTATATACATACATTGTGATATGATATCTGGCATTCTATCTGACATGCTATCTGACATGGTATCTAGCATTGACTAGCATTGCAACTGGCATTATTCAAATCTGACGTGTATTCTGACACTTTATTATCAGATAAAACAGATACTCATTGGCACTCAATGCAGCGCCAAGGACTGCAACTTCAAAGTCAGGAACGGACTCATGCAAACAAAATCAGGCATTGCCTGGTACAGAGAACAGTCGCAGTGACATTGCTATCATTTCCTTATGTAGATTTAGATATACATATAAAAACATTTCTTTTACCACTCACCAAATCAATAAGCAAAAATGAAACCTGAACACTGCGTGTTTTCAATAATCACTATTTCATGACATGTACATATAGAAACACATATATATATATATACATATTGCATAAAAAAAAGGTAACCAAAACAAACCTTTCATGAAATATATACATAGAAATGTTGCACAAACTTTGGCACCCATAGCAAACCAACCACGGCCAATTCTTCATACTCTCCACAGTCGTTGGTTGAACCTATTTTGGTTTAAATGTGTAAATACGTTTTCACCACATATAGCCAAAAAACAAACACCCATTCAAGGTTTACTCAACAACTTTAGGACCTTTATGCAACAATTTCCTCCTACAACGTGGTGCCCCAAGTTGTGTGTTGGTTTGCTCACCCATTTAACAATATATATATATATATACATACATATACATAGATATATTATGCATTTTTATGTTTTAAAATTTTAAAATATTTCCCAGAAAACCAGCAATTAACCCACTGACATGTTTCTCAATTTAGTCAACCGAATTTAAGTCAGTTGTCAAATTGGTTAAGGATATCCCATCTATCCCCATAGTGTTCCCAGGTTGTCCCCAAGCATTAGTGGCATCACCGGTGGCATCCCCCGTGTCCCCCGTAGCGCGCCCTGGCCAAACGCTGCCAGGTCCAAATAATGACCCATGAGAGTCCTGCGCCGGGGAAGTGTCCAGGAAACACAGCAACGTCATTAGAGTTTTACAACACAAATCTAAAAACAATTTTCTCCCAAACTCAAATGTCTGACTCGTCTAGCTGTCTTGTTGTCCATCGCGCCACTGTGCCCAGTGCCTTTGATACGAACGTGCTCGATGCATCAATCAATTGGTTTGCGTGTAGGACCCCCCATTCTTAAGAAGCAATGGCGACTATAGTGACGGACATATTGTTCAACCTGCCCCCCTTATAGCGTTTTGCCTTCCAAAAAGCTACCCTCTGGTAAACTAAGAGAGCTATTGAAAACGGCCATTTCTAGTGGATTTTTCCATAAAACGGTGATTTTCCATAGTTATGTTAGTTTCCCAAAAACACTAATGCCCCAATGATCAAAGACACCATGTGAAATCGGCCGGGCCAAGGCGGTCCTCTGCAAACCAGGAAGAGTGGCAACCGCACCATCCCCATACCGTCGTTGCCTGGCGTGGAAAGGCGATGTCACACAATCAGACGCAGCCAAAAACATAAGGATTTAGCCTTCATTTAATGGTATTTAATGGGATTTGATAGGGTTTGATGGGATTTGGTGGGATTTAATGGTATTTAACGGGATTTAATGGGATTTCAAAAGATTTAATGGGATTTGATAGGATTTGATGGGATTTGATGGGATTTAATGGGATTTGATAGGATTTGATGGGATTTGATGGGATTTAATGGGATTCAACGGGATTGGATGGGATTTAATGGGATTTAATGGGACTTAATGGGACTTAATGGGATTTAATGTGATGGGATTTAATCGGATTTAATGGGATTTAACGGCATCTAACCGGATTTAACGGGATTTAAGGGGATTTAACGGGATTTAACCGGATTTAGCGGGATTTAACAGGATTCAACGGGATTTAACGGGATTTAATGGGATTTAATGGGACGTAATGGGATTTAATGGGATTTAATGGGATTCAACGGGATTTAACGGGATTTGATGGGATGTGATGGGATTTAATGGGATTTAATCGGTTTTGAATGAGATTTAATGGGATTTAATGTGATTTAATTGGATTCAATTGGATTTCATGGGATGTGATGGGATTTAATGAGAGTTGTTGCAGTTGTTTGATCTGTCGGATTTATTCCGCCATGCTGAGCCATGTTTCGTCGCAGTGTGCGGATCTCCGTCCGGGTGCTTTGTCGAAATGCTCGAACATGTAGTATATGAAATTTCTTTTGCGTACGATTGAATGACAGTCAGGCTTTACTTCAGATTTCAGGTATAATTCGAAAGTTTCAGACCGAACCCATCATTTGCAAAACTTGACAGCAGGCTTTTCCGAGAAGCGAGGTCTGTACCATGATTTTCCGTGCGATTTGTCCCTTAGACATTGCAACAAAGCAACTATTTGCGAACCTATCCAAAATCGGTCTATTCCGCTAACACGTGGTATTTACGATGAAGTACTGAGTCGCACAAAAACATTGGTGAGAGCCTAGGTCAGGAACAATTCATGGCACAGGCGGCCCTTGGAAAGCTTATCCCTTCTTCTCCCTGTCCGAAACACACACAGATACGTATAATATAATTTTATGTAGAATCAAGAAAACATACTACATTGCCATTCTTAGATATCCTGTAAAAAAGACATAGTTGACTAGAGAGAACTCATGACTGCGGGGGCCCTTCTTGCAACTTGTGGTTTCCATACTGAAGGTATATTCAATCCTAGTCTTGGATTTGCTGAAGTTTTCCCCAAAAACAAGCACAACTTCCTTTAGATTCGTCATTTTTTGTGGATTGCCCATTGGAAAAATATGTTCAAAAAAACGACCAAAAAAACCCAAGGACTCGGGGGTGCTCCCAACAGCCGATTTCTCCGGGAATGCGAAGTCAAATTACACTAGGGTTCCCTCCATGTGGCGATATCTGTTCTCATCTTTTATCTACAACGGGTTCGAGGTGAGCCCCTATAGATAGCTGAGTTGATTTATATCTCATGCGTTTGGCTTGCGGTCGACAAGACTGTACCATTCATGGGGCTTATAAATCAACAAACATAACGCTTGGGGAGCCACCTTGTTGGAGCAATCCTGGTAGGTACACGTCAAAGATTCTGGGCGTTGGACCAGCCCTCCAAGTAGGATTGTTCCCCAAATCAACACACCCTAGCGCCACTTTTGGAGGGCCCATCAATTTTGTGACAGCTTATCTACCATCATCTGCTATCATGTAGTTGAGAAGCTCCTAGTAACTCCAACTGGCTCCCCGTTTATTGCTATCGAAATGTGGAAATTGTCCCCAGCTCGGAACTCGAACCCTTTCCGAAACGAAACGACACTGGCTCGGAAAACCTCGGTGTTTTTTCCCTCACACGGGAATTGATGCAGGCTAAAATAGCATAAAATAGCCACAAGACTGAATATCATAGCCTCATCAAACCCTTCTAAAATATGTTTATTCAGTCTACTGTAGAGAATTTGTTTGATTGGTGACACAATTGCATAAACTTCACCGCGGTTGATCAAAACACAGCAGTGATCAAACCCACCAATGGAGATTTCAATCGACAATCGATCTATGGATGGGGAAACTGAAAATTGCCAGCTTAGCTTTCCAGAGGCATTTATCTTTTTGTTGTAGGTAAATCCCAATCACTGACTGGATCTACAACACAAAACCTGCTATGACAACTCATCAAGCAAGCATTCAGCAACGTAAACCACTAGAGAAACTCATCTTTCGTAACGTCTTGACGTTTGGTGAAACAATTTACTGACCAACCAGTAAGCAACACTTTTCAGCCTACTCAGAAGGGGGTGATAGAACCGGGAAGCAGAACGCTCGATGCACCAATAGTTGACGTACAGGCATCCAAACACATATTTTGCCAACAACCAGAGACGGTAAAATACTCTTTCTTCTGAAGCAAACCCGGAAAAAAAAACAGAACGGCTATACACCTTGAGAATCCTTGAGACTGGTGATGTGATGTGAACATAACTGACGATATCACACAATCTGGCTGAGTTATTCAGCAGCATGAGAGAAGGTGATGTGAAGGTGTGACATTTCCTATACTAACTACCGTTGGGTGACGTCTTGGTATTGGTAATTCGCCCTGTTTTTTTAATGTCGGCTGTCAACAAAAAATGCACAGTTTCAGGCCCCACGATGGTTAACAACCACAAGTAGATGTTGTCCAATCACAACTGGGAACACCAATCCCGCCACATTACACCTTCTCCAAGTAAAGGCCGTTGAATGTTGCAAACTATCCCATGTGCCAAAGACTTGTGGTGCTGGGAAATAGCAGTCCCCCAAAAAGATTCAGAGAAGATGCCATGCCTTTTTTCCAGGACTGGATTTTACTGGTGTTTCCAAGGTATTGCCTAATTAATATCCCAATTTTTATTGCATGGTTCTCCCATTTTCTCCCAACTCACTATCCATATTGACATCGTAAAGTTAAAGGTGCCCAGTTGGGCCGTAAAGGTACAAACAGTACTCAACTACTTTGTTTGAGTGTGTTACTAATAACCACTTGTTGTTTTAACTGTCAAAGATCAAGTATTCCTTTCCCCCATTCAGACAAAACATCCCCCCAGAAGCCATAGTTAAGTAGATATCAACCGCATATTTGGGATCATTAACCATGGACTGAAATGTTCAATATGAACTGAGGATGGGATGGTTCCTACTATATCCTACTATACCAGTAGTACCGCACAAGGCGGTGGCGGAAGTTTCAGGAATAGCAAACTATAGGAGAGGTGAGTTGGTGGGATGCAAGAACGGCAGAGCGAACCTGTAGCGTAATGTAGTGTAGTGTAGTTGTAGTTGTGGTACAATGTTATAGTTGTAGCTGTAGTGTAGTTGTAGTGTAGGTGTAACTGTCGTTGTAGGTGTAGTGTAATGTGATGTCATGCAATGTAATGTAATGTAATGTAATGTGATGTGATGTGATGTGATGTGATGTAATGTAACGTAGTGTAGTGTAGTGTAGCGTAGCGTAGTGTAGTGTAGTGTGGTGTGGTGTAGTTTGGTGTGGTGTAGTGTAGTGCAGTGTAGTGTCCTGTAGTGTCGTGTATTGTAGTGTAGTGTGGTGTAGTGTAGTGTAGTGTAGTGAAGTCTAGTTGTAGTTGTAACTGTAGTGTAGTTGTTGTAATTGTAGTGTCGTTGTAGTGTAGTTGTAGTGTAGTTGTAGTGCAGTTGTGGTGTAGTTGTGGTTGTAGTTGTAGGTGTGGTGTAGTTGTAGTTGTAGCTGTAATGTAGTTGTAGTGTAGTTGTAGTTTGTCGTGTAGTGTAGTAAAGTTGTAGTGTAGTTGTAGTTGAAGTTGTAATGTAGTGTAGTGCAGTGCAGTGAAGTGTAGTTGTAGTGTAGTGTAGTGAAGTAGTGTAGTGGAATGCCCGCCAGAACGAAACAATTTTGCGAGACTTCCTCTATTTTTGAACTTGGCAACATCAAAAACGAAGCAATTCTGCGAGAGCTCCTTCAAAAATGGACAGTTGACTGTGCAGCTGACGGCCTCGTACCAATGCGATTTGCGATTTTTGCATGCCATGTCTCTAAAGTACTGCGTTTGCCACGAAAACGTGACTCCAGGTCATACGAAGTGCTGCACCTGTTACGCAAAATCATCTTAACAAACCTGAAGATCTCATGTTCCAAAGTGACAACCCTCTCAGGAAATCAGCGCCCTGACCTCTTAACATCTCTGCTTGAAGTGTCTCTTGTACTGCGCTTGCCACGAAAAATGCATCTGTGGAAATCATCTTCTAATGTCCCACACCTGCCATCGTTTTTGAAAATGCTACAAAACCCACACGTTTACCTCACTTTTGACAAGGTGGCGAAGCCCTTGCGCCTGCCACACAAAACGACGTCTGGACATCCAAAAGTGCTCCGATCCCCTCAGTTTTTTACGATTTTCACTTCCAAATGTGCTTCGCGCCACAACGCCGTGCACTTTTTCGACATCACAACTTCCAAAAGTGGTCCGAATATGTGGTGTTTTGTCCATTTTGACTTCCAAATGTGCTTCGCGGCACAGCGCCCTGCACTTTTTCGACATCTCAACTTCCAAAAGTTGTCCGGCCCTGAAGTGTTTTGTACATTTTCACTTCCAAATGTGCTTTGCGCCACAGCACCGTGCACCTTTTCGACATCTCAACTTCCAAAAGTTGTCCGGCCGTGTCAGTTTTTAACACTTTTCACTTCCAAATGTGCTTTGCGCCACAGCGCCGTGCACTTTTTCGACATCTTAACTTCCAAAAGTGGTCCGAGCATAAGGTGCTTTAACAGTTTTTACTTCCAAATGTGCTTCGCGCCACAACGGCGTGCAATTTTTCATCTCTCATCTACCGAGATGTCTCTGCACCTGCCGGTTTAGCGAGCCTACTTTTCGACCCTCCGGAGCCACAAAACATTGGAAAAACACAGTGTTTCGCGACTTTCCCACCTTTTCGCGCACCTGCATCTTCTCTCTTCTGACTTTCTTCCTATCTGATCTTCTCTCTTCTGACTTTCTTCATCTTCTGACTTTCTTCATGGCTGTGCTTTTCCATCTGTCCATATTGTCGNTTCTGACTTTCTTCATCTTCTGACTTTCTTCATGGCTGTGCTTTTCCATCTGTCCATATTGTCGGAAGGTTTAGCTTCTAAACTTCCTTCGATAAAAAGTTGTAGATAAACTCCACAACAATCCACAACCACAGTGAAATCCATGAGACGGGAGCCTTCCCAAGAGTTTTTCACTTTCCTTGAGACAATTTCTGACCACGTGAAAAAGCTGTGCCTCGCCAGTGCTCGTTGGCCAACCTGACATCCATCTTGGAGCTGCGCAAGAAAGTGATTTACAAGTATCAATGGGTTAATGGGACAATTTACAGGAAACCCCTATATTTGATGGGAAAATCCATGGTTTCCTGTAAATGTTCCCATTAATCAATCTAGTGAAAGTAGGTTAACTGTTGGCTGGTGCGATGAGCTTTGTCGAGCTACCATGGAAAAGAGGTGATTTACCTAGGCGAAATTGCCATGCAATGAGGATGTAATGGGAATAGTGAATGGTAAACCAGCTGGTGAACAGCTGGTAAATAGGGACTTCATTATTTGATTTCATTATTTGATTTTTCAATGCTGGACTTGCCAATATCAATATGGAAATATGATAGGATGTATACATATATATATATATATATTATTAATTATATATTTTGTATCTAAACAAGATGCAGCCCACGAACCCGCATGCTCACACGAACCTTCTTGACACTCCTGACATGACACTCTTGGGAAGACACTCCCGGGAGACACTCTTGGGAGACACTCTTGGCATGACACTCCTGGAAGACACGGACCCGTACTGTGCGAACCCTCTGTGAGAACCGTACTGTGAGAACCCATGGCATTCTTGGGAAGACACTCTTGAGAAGACACTCTTGGCATGACATTCTTGGGAAAAGACTCCTAGGAGACAATCTTGGGAGACACTCTTGGCATGACACACTTGGGAAGACATTCCTGGGCGACACTCTTGGGAAGACACTCTTGGGAGACACACTTGGGAGACACTCTTGCGAAGACACTCTTGGGAGACACTCTTGGGAAGACACTCTTGGGAAGACATTCCTGGGCGACACTCTTGGGAAGACACTCTTGGGAGACACACTTGGAAGACACTCTTGGGAGACACTCTTGGGAGACACTCTTGCGAAGACACTCTTGGGAGACACTCTTGGGAAGACACTCTTGGGAGANCTTGGGAGACACTCTTGGGAGACACTCTTGCGAAGACACTCTTGGGAGACACTCTTGGGAAGACACTCTTGGGAGACACTCTTGGGAAGACACTCTTGGAAAGACATTCCTGGGAGACACTCTTGCGAAGACACTCTTGGGAGACACTCTTGGGAAGACACTCTTGGGGAGACACACTTAGGGAGACACAGTTGGGAGANTCTTGGGAGACACTCTTGGGAGACACTCTTGGGAAGACACTCTTGGGAGACACTCTTGGGAGACACTCTTGGGAAGACACTCTTGGGAAGACACTCTTGACAAGACACTCCTGGGAGACACTCTTGAGAAGACACTCTTGGGAGACACTCTTGGCATAACACTCTTTTGCAGCTTCCCCCATAGACACCGACGTTTCGACAGTCCAAAACATCATCACTGTTCCAGCTTCCCCCATAGACAACGACGTGTCGACAGTCCAAAACATCATCACTGTTCCAGCTTCCCCCATAGACAACGACGTTTCGACAGTCCAAAACAGCATCACTTTTGCAGCTTCCCCTACAGACAACGACGTTTCGACATCCCCTGTCCGAAAGTGCCACTCCTGCCACACGATTTGCACGTTCTCACCACTTGACGCAGCCCTGACAATGCGATTCGCNCGACGTTTCGACATCCCCTGTCCGAAAGTGCCACTCCTGCCACACGATTTGCACGTTCTCACCACTTGACGCAGCCCTGACAATGCGATTCGCAAAAAAACACGCAAGACGACACGTCCAAAGTGCTGCGCCTGCCACGAAAAATGACGATGGACACCTCCAAAGTGCTGCGCCTGCCACGAAAAACGTAAGTCAACTTTTCAAAACGTCGCGAAAGTATTGCGCCTGCCACATAAGACGACTTTCGACACTTTTTCCAGACACGTGAGAATGTCACGAAGTGCCATGCCTGCCACACAAAACGACTTTCGACATGTCTTGAAACACAGTGGAATGTCACGAAGTGCCACGCCTGCCACACGAAATGATGTTGCGACACGTTTGACNCGGCGTTTCAACATCACATCTCACAAAATGCCACTCCTGCCACACGATTTGCACGTTCTCACTCCTGGACGCAGCCCTGACAATGCGATTCGCAAAAACAACGCAACACGACACGTCCAAAGTGCTGCGCCTGCCACGAAAAATGACGATGGACACCTCCAAAGTGCTGCGCCTGCCACGAAAAATGCAACTCAACTT
>BGPT01000018.1:447816-465860 GCA_003297045.1 Symbiodinium sp. clade C Y103
CGCGAAAGTATTGCGCCTGCCACACAAAACGACTTTCGACACGTCTTGAAACACGTTGAAATGTCACGAAGTGCCACGCCTGCCACACGAAATGACGTTGCGACAGGTCTGAAACGTCCAAAAATGACCTCCTTTGTAGCTTCCCCCATAGGCACGGCCATAGCGTCCTCACGCGAACGGTTGCGAACGGTTGCGGACGGTTGCGNAACGGTTGCGAACGGTTGCGCAACGTCTGGCGAACACACCCTCAACCCCCAAACCCCCAGAGTGAAACGGGAACCCTTGCTACGCATTCGGGAAAAAGCTAAATATATAATACATTAGGAATGTGGCGCGGCAGGTCTTCGCCTGTTTCTTCCGCAATGAGGTACCCCCAAATGATGTTTCTTGGTTGAGCAAAGGACAAACATCCAAACTGGAGTGATGTCACCATAGCAAACCCAACAAATATCTGAGTCTCTGCCCGTTCCTTGCGTGATGAATCATGTCCTTGCTGGGTACATATGCAAGCAGTAGCCACCAATGCGTTTGACATATACATTGCCTGAATATGTTTAACTGTTGAAAAAATAGATTCAATTCATTCAACTAGGAAAAAATATGATATAACCTTTGGTAGTCAAACATGGCAATGGAAAATCATTCATTTATAGATCTTCTCACTAAAACCTCCATGTAGTTGGGGGATTTTACAGCTAGCCACATTTGATGACACCGGAGGGTAATGATGGAAACTTCACCCACCGTGGTAGATATTGGCGGTGTATCTCTGCAGATCCATTGAGTTTGCGCAGGTGTATGGCCATATCATGCGATATCTACTGTCTACCGGGCTGCCCAAGGGGATTATATGGGATTATAACCATGGTAACCATGAGTAAACCCATCAATAACCCCTCCATATCTCTGGCCACGCAGAAAGGCAGGTAGGAACAATGCTCCTGGCCCCATCTGTGATATTCAAATCTTGGGGATCTGCACGGAGAAGAAGGACATGGAAGGACCAACCCCCAACCAAACGTAGGTAGGGATACATCATACAGATACATACTACATCATAATACCATAGTCCAAAAATGTCGAAAACATCAAATAAATGCAAATATATAATATCAAAAAAAAATATCCCAAAGTAATATTGACTCCGCATCTTTGGCACACCGATCTGTTTCGAATAAACCGACTCACGAAGCAGGTGGCCTGAGGCGCCCTGGCAAGCCTCTTTTGCTCAACTCAAATGCCTTTGGAAATTTTCGGAAGTATGTCAGTACAATGTGGGGCCCCCGTTCGATAGCTAAGTTGGTGAACATAACTCCAATAACTATGGTATATTATGGTTTATAGTCTTATAGTAGATAACTATAGTTAACTGGGTTTATCACCAAATTATAACTAGGGGGCCCCATGTAACAAACTAAGCAAACCTCTCGGAAATAATAGAAATCCTCACTGACGAATGGATAGCACTAAAGCTCTGAAGGCTCGATGGCAAGGTGACCTGCTCCAGGTTTTGGTTGAAACCATCCCCAAAGCTCAAGCTTTGAAGACTCGATGGCAAGGTGACCTGCTCCAGGTTTTGGTTGAAACCATCCCCAAAGCTCAAGCTTTGAAGACCCGATGGCAAGGTGACCTGCTCCAGGTTTTGGTTGAAACCATCCCCAAAGCTCAAACTTTGAAGACTGGATGGCAAGGTCACCCTCTCCAGGCTTTGGCTGAACTCATCACCAAAACGCAAGCTTTGAAGACCCGATGGCAAGGTCACCCTCTCCAGGCTTTGGTTGAACAGCATGCCAAAACTCAAGCTTTGAAGACTCGATGGCAAGGTGACACGCTCCAGGCTTTGGTTGAACACACC
The DNA here is from genome assembly GCA_003297045.1 of Symbiodinium sp. clade C Y103. Taxonomy (NCBI): domain Eukaryota; class Dinophyceae; order Suessiales; family Symbiodiniaceae; genus Cladocopium; species Cladocopium sp. clade C. The sequence goes on from BGPT01000018.1 coordinate 449,672, forward strand.
ACCCAAACTCAAGCTTTGAAGACTCGATGGCAAGGTCACCCGCTCCAGGCTTTGGTCAAATTCAATGCCAAAAGTCAAACTTTGAAGACTCGATGGCAAAGTGACCCGCTCCAGGCTTTGGTTGAAGCGCTCACCAAACGTCAAGCTTTGAAGACTCGATGGCAAGGTCACCCTCTCCAGGCTTTGGTTGAACAGCATGCCAAAACTCAAGCTTTGAAGACTCAATGGCAAGGTCACCCGCTCCAAGCTTTGGTTGAAAATATCACCCAAAGTCAAGCTTTGAAGATTCGATGGCAAGATCACCCTCTCCAGGCTTTGGTTGAACACAAAGCCAAAGCTCAAGCTTTGGAGACTCGATGGCAAAGAGACACCTTCCAGGCTTTGGTTAAACTCATCACCAAAACTCAAGCTTTGAAGACTCAATGGCCAGGTCACCCACTCCAGGCTTTGGTTGAACCCACGACCAAAACTCAAGCTTTGAAGACTCGATGGCAAGGTGACACGCTCTAGGCTTTGGTTGAACCCACCAAAACTCAAGCTTTGAAGACTCGATGGCAAGGTCACCCTCTCCAGTATTTGGTTGAACGCAAAGCCAAAACTCAAGCTTTGGAGACTCGATGGCAAAGTGACACCTTCCAGGCTATGGTTGAAAAAATCACCCAAACTCAAGCTTTGAAGACTCGATGGCAAGGTCACCTGCTCCAGGCTTTGGTTGAACCCGTCAAAACTCAAGCGTTGAAGACTCGATGGCAAGGTCACCTGCTCCAGGCTTTGGTTGAACCCAAAGCCAAAACACAAGCTTTGAAGAATCAATGGCAAGGTCACCCGCTCCAGGCTTTGGTTGAATTCCCCACCAAAACACAAACTTTGAAGACTCGATGGCAAGGTCACCCTCTCCAGGCTTTGGTTGAAAAAAAAGCCAAAGCTCATGCTTTGGAGACTCGATGGCAAAGAGACACCTTCCAGGCTATGGTTGAACGCATCACCAAAACTCAAGCTTTGAAGACTCGATGGCAAGGTGACACGCTCCAGGCTTTGGTTGAACCCGTCAAAACTCAAGCGTTGAAGACTCGATGGCAAGGTGACACGCTCCAGGCTTTGGTTGAACCCACCACCAAAACTCAAGCTTTGAAGACTTGATGGCAATGTGACCAGCTCCAGGCTTTGGTCGAACCAAAAATGAAAGCTCAAGCTTTCAAGGCTGTTGGGCAAATGATGTAAATAATGTCCAGGCACTGCTCCCTCAAGTTGCGTAATGCCTTCGAGCACAAAGTCTCTCTCACAAGTTGGGAGCCCACATACACAACTCCATGCAGCGTACAAATTGTTTGGTATGTAAGTGCAGGTCAGCATTGTCGATTTTTGAGCAATCCCTTGCTCTGATAAGGTTTGATCCAGCGTCAGCTTTCCATTCACATGATGCATGGCGAGCTTTGCGCCTGGCTTGCATGGAAGCGTCTCCGACACCAATCTCCACAGGTCATACCCAAGCATAGAGCGAGGGACACTTAATGTCACTCCTTCTCCTGTCAGGCACAGTACCTGCAGATTGACCTCGTCAATTTCATCTGCTGCAGCTTTGTCAGTAGATGCTGGATCCACGTAGCCATGGTGTGCACCCGACATTTATCAACATATACCCTCACTACTAGGCAAAGCCGAAGTTACGCTCTGTGCTCAGATCGGAGCTTCATAAAAAATCGATACGCCCCCCAAATCAAAAAGGGAACCCAAAATTGCCAGAATCTTCTTCCACCCCTAATTTTTTGGGGAATCAAAGTTTTAGTTTTCAGGACAGCCTGATGAGGTGCAATCTATGCTGGAGATAGCGGGGGGGCATGGCAAGTTCTGAAGGTTGATAGTTGGGTTTGGCCACAATTGGGAAGCTGTACGGAGCTTAAAAAAATTGACCCACATCCATGCAACGGTCAAAAGTGGGCTAAATAGGGGTTTCCTAAAATTTGGGCACCTCCAAATCATCTATTTTAAAGGGATTTTCCATTATAAATCAGCCATTTTTGGGTACCCCTATTTTAGGAAACCGCCAAATTGGTTTTTGCTATCCAAAACAAATAAATGGCCGCGGTTCAAAAAAAGATGCCATATTGATCTAAAGTGAACTTAAGAACTTCGGAAATGAACATGGCGGGCCAACAAGAGGCATGTCTCTGCACAAAGCCAGCCAGTAACAAACATTAATCCCAGGTATCAATGGTTCGTCTGAACATGGGGTACCCATTTTAAATCTCACGAACGTGTTTCCAATGAGGTTGCCATAAAGTGGTTTTCAAAAACCACAATTTGCAGACAACCCCCCCTATTTGTCCATCGTAATGGTCTGACTGCTTCGTTGCTGCGCAAAAGCAGGAGGACTCCTCTGAGTCGGAGTGGAACTTGGATTTCTTTTATGCCATATACTTAGCCGCGACGTATTCACTACATAACAACAAACAATAGGAGGGGGGGTGTATATGGACAATTTGCACATTCTTGGTTGGTTTCAAGCCACTGTTCATATTGTTTATCATAATTTTCCGTACCCTCTCGTAAACTAACATAACTGTACAAAATCACCATTTTTCATGGGAAAATCCACTATCAATGGCCATTTTCAATAGCAAACTGTTAGTTTACCAGAGGGTCATTTTTCCATCACATTGCCCATGACCATAATGGGGGATCCCTATGGCCACAACTCTGTCCCGGCCCGGAGGTGTACAAGGTGTCCATGAACGTACAAGAAAACACTTCCACCTTGGCGCATCGCGGTGCCTGGGACACGGATTTCTTCCCCAACCAAAATCTAGGACCACAAACCAGGGACCACTGGCGCATTTTTGGATCCAATCAGAGTCAATTCGGATCCTCATAGCGTTCTTGAAGCATCAACAGAAATAAGACTATAGAGTTACCCTCTGGTAAACTAACAGTTTGCTATTGAAAATCGCCATTTATAGTGGATTATTAGTGGATTTTCCCGTTAAACATGGTGATTTTCCATAGTTATGTTGGTTTACCAGAGGGTATATAGAATTAATTAAGCTGTCTTGGGGGGGGGGTCAACCTGTGGGCCCCTCAAAACGATTTTGGGACATAGCTTGGACCGTCTTGGTGGATTCCAAAACAACCGGGGAAGACCAGTGCGTCATAATGGTTGTCAGATGTTTATGAAATATACCCTCTGGTTATTTAACATAGCCATGGAGAATCCCTTCTAAATGGAGGTCTTAATGGGAAAATCATCCAAAATTAGCCATTTTCCATGGCTATGTTAAAAACCATAGGGTAATGTTCATGACATTAATTGGTTACAGTATTTTTTTCCCGGGAAAAGCAATGTAGTCAAGAGAAGGGTAGACGAAAATGTAGAGAATCAAAGGATTTGTCTGAAAATATCGTGCCCCATTCCATACAATTTTTGAAAATCTATTGTCCTTGGTTTTTTCCTATATAACAGCCATAGCTTTGGGATTTTTCCAGCTAACGTATGCTATTTCTGCCAGCAGGAACAGAAGCTTCAGCATGATCAGCAGCCGGGTTAGCACCATCCAAAAGGGCCCGAGGAGCTACCTGGTGATCCTCTGCTGAAGACCAGCCTCAGACCCGTTGCGTTTTCCAAATCGTCTCGGTACGGTTTTTGTCTTTGGCTTTTGGTTTTCTTTTGTGCTGTTTGCTCTCTCCACTTCTGTTCCACGAGGCTCCAGCCGATTTTTTTCTTGGTGTCGATTTCATCTGCAACTTCTTTGAAATCTCACTGTTCCTCCAATGGCATTTCGGACAGGATCAATTCGTCCAACGCATCTCCAATGACTTTGCCAGTCTCGGGTTTGGCAAGAGATTCCTTCAGCTTGCAAAGCCAGTCCTGGTCATCAGCACCTACCTTGTCCAAAATTGCATTGAGTAATTGGTCACGGTTCATCTTCTTTGGGTCAAACTGCTCGCTGTCCAACATCAGCACTTCAGACAGCCTGTAGACTTTTGAATGATGATATACTCTCTCAAACAGATCCTGCTCCTTGTGAAAGGATTATTACATGGAACCCTGGGATGCTTGCTTACTGCTTTCTTTGAAGGGGGCTGCTATACATACTGAAAGGTTCTTTTTTCATCCATTGGAAAGAGGCCCTCCTTTGAAGCCACCCTCCTTTGAAGCCATACCATAGTTATTGTAAAGGATTCCTGTTCTTTTAAAGGGATCCTTTTGAAGGAGTGCTGCCCACATACGAGCTAGTCTTAACCTTGCTTATGTCGGTACTATTTCATATGTCAGAAATATAATTCAGTGTCGGGCGACCAAGGCTACAAAGACTCTATCAGGAAACAATCATTGCAGGAATGTTGATTATTCATTTAATTGCAATAGGTTCACCTTTTGCATATTACAAGACATACTGTGGATGGAAGAAATCCTGCACCACCTTGGATGGTTGAAACCCTACAAATAATGGTCTAAACCACCTATAGTATAATCATCCATAGTAGTATAATCATATAATGATTTGGCGTGTCTCCCAAAAAATGGCTTGTTACTGGCAATCAGTTGCAGCTACCGGGTAGAACACCATAGAAAAACATCAAATGAGATGTCAAACATTCCATTGTCGAAAAAAGCAACACAACAGTAAGACATAATCAGACCAAACCCCAAAAAATATAAAGCATGTCCCAACGCTTATCCAGAGTTTGTTATGGTCAATCCTAGGTTTTGTTGGTGACACTCCCCTAAACATGACGACCCTGCCAGGGGTTGGAAGATTGTTCTCCAATGTTCTCCACTCAAACATGTCTATTTTCAGGCACTATTTGAACGTAGTCTACGTAGTGAACTGGAAAATCACCGTTTTTAATAGGTATGGCATCATAAATCATCGAAGTAAATGAGCCATGTTCCATAGTTGAGTATCATTGAAAGCCACAAAAACCTGACTTCTAACGCAGCGAAGCAATAACTGGAGCTATCTAAGGCCCCTGACTGCTGTCAAAATGGCAAGGGCCAGTGACTGGCAGATGCGCAGGGCAAGGCCGGAATCATAGGCTGCTGTGCATCGTTGAATTACCCGGAGGGAAGTTAAGGGATATGATTGAGATATTGTCACCTCATGGACTACCCTTTGTTTCTAAAGATTTATCTTTACATGATTTAAGTCAACAAATGATTGGGAAAATTTCCGTCACTCAGGGATTGATCTTAGAGATTTATAATCAAACAACTGGGGAAAATGGTGGCATCATGGAGATCTCATGCAACCTTTTTACTTTGTGATGTTATGGAATGGTATCATCGACAAAAATATGAAAGCATGACGTCGGACGGCATCGAATGTTGATATTTCATGGCGATATATGATATAAGTATACTCGGATACTTCACCAACATAATATGATACTTGCGCGCGTATGGAAATGGGGTATATCGTGGAGATATTCCCAAATGGCAATTCTTAATAGGGAAACAAAATCATCAACCCTGATGGACTACTCCAGATTCTCAGTATTTTCAGACCAAAGCCAGATGCATTTTCAATAGAAACCTGGGAATCTATTTGTTTACCCTGACATGAACATAGATATGCTTACCCCCAGGTATGAAAATTTCTGATGTCCATAGGAAATGATCTAAACATGTTGGCTTCTCCATATCTAGGTTGGTTTACTGGATAGTTAACAACTAAGGAAAACCAATACAACCAACCGAACATGGCTAAGGGGCTTTATATTCTCAAATTAAAACAGGTAGCTTGATTAAACTTTCGGATCTAATCTAACATCATCTACCCAATGCCGCACATCACCCGAGTGGAAAGCAGAAGAGTGTTTGCTGTGCAGTGAGCCAACTCTTGGATGGTTCGATGTGAAGCAGGGGCAAGTCACATCAACTTCCATGAAAATGATGAACCTTGCTAAACTTCCATGGGTTTACTAACCTTGTTTACATCAAGTCACATCAAAACCCTTGAAGAAGCAGGGTCAGTCAGGTTTTTCCGATCTGTTATGGATTCTTGGGAGGCCAACAGTACCCTCTGGTGAACATACGAAAAACTATGGAAAATCACCATTTTTTTAATGGGAAAATCCTCTATTTCTATGGCCATTTTCAATAGCAAACTGTTAGTTTACCAGAGGGTAAATTCCACCAGAACCACCATTGATTGGCGAAGCTGAGATTTTTCACCAGTGATGCGTTGCGAAGTTTTGATCGTCTCCCCAACCGGATCGGCAGTTGCACCGGATCGTGGGGCTGCAGTTCCGACCTTTTACGTGGATATATTTCGCCATCATTCGCATCATTATATGATATTATATACAACTAGGTTATAGACATATAATGAAATATATATATATATACAATTAAGTATACATACACTTGTGTATATCCCAAACAATTTCTGGCCAGAAACCACGAGAAATTCTTCACCATAAATCTCTGTTTAATCAGAAAAAAAAACCGCTTCGACGAAATGCTGCACCTGTCGGTCCAGTCGGGACTCCAACTTCTTGCAGATCGTGTTCTCGTGGTACCACCTGGCCAAGCTGTGGTCCTTCTAGCCAAGGGGCCCCGTTAAGCCTGAACGAACATGAGGATATAGTGGGGATACAATGTGGGGCCCCCGTTGGAAATCGCTAAGCTGGTGAACATAACCCCAATTTCACTATGGTACATCATGGTTTATAGTAGATGTAACTATAGTATTCATGGGGTTTATAAACCAACTTACCACCTTGTAGCAAACAGAAGCTGGTTGGGACTATATTCAAACGAATGGTTGGGACTATATATATATATAGGGCTTTTTTGTCTCCAATGTTTATTTCTAAATCAAAAGAACTGTGAGAGTTTAAGTTAGTCTGGACGTCTATGATTGTTCATAACAATTAATCCTGCCTCTGCCAAGGCTTCTTTTGGTATCATTCGATTGGCTGCAGCCGAGCAACAGAGTTTTGCCGAGCCCAGCTTGTGTCAAAGAAGCCAGGTATCTGGTGGAGCTGCGGTCAGTTTCTGCCACTGTTGACATGCAACGCCTGCAGCCTTTCCACGTCTCACCCGCCCCTTTTTGGAGGGGAGGATGACCAATCGCCGGAAGAAACAGGCAAAGCCTGCGCGAAATCGTAGAAGGTCTTGCACGCGATCAACATGCACGGACGATCCTTTGGTCCAGTGGTACCAATCGGACGCAATGAAATGATGAAATCTAAATCAAGAAAGATGCACAAAACATCGAACATCATGAAGCGCCAAATATGACGGGGAAGTCTTGGATGGTTAAAAACGATCCTTTCAGTCTTGGCATTCTCCCGCTGTCAAAACGGAAAAGTCGGATAGTTTCTCATCCTGGCCTCGGCCTGAATCAAATACAAAGAGTCCAAAGGCAAATTAAGCGACTCACGGGATGACCATCACTGATCCCATTTTATGTATATGGGAATCATCCCAAAATTGGGCGTGTTTCAGGTTTCTTCCGTTGATCCTGAGTAGCAGCAGTTGAATGATGAGGCAAAGAAGGAAGGATCTAATTGGCAATGGTAGAGAATCGCCAGTTGGATTCTTCATTGCTTGTGGTCTCTCAAACTGTCAATAGCAACCCTAGGGGAGCCCGATGGCTTTTCGTCTCCAATTATTATTGCAATCAAAAGAACTGTGAACAATTAATTTAGCCTGGATCCCTCCATGTTCATAGCAATTATTTTTTGCTTTTAACCATGCCTCTGCCAACGCTTCCTTTGGTGTCAACGGATATCGACTAAGGACCTGCAAAACTAAAGCTGAGTATGAAACACGCCCCTCATCTATGCAAACAATTCAAGCTATACAAGGCCAGTTGCATTATATATTTATATAGACTACACTATATAGTTACATTCACCATGCCCAGGGTGGTGTTTTCGGTCATTCACCTGTACTGCTCTACCCTAGTTACACTATCTCTATACACAGAGATACACGTGCACATACATGCAGTGGAGACTTACCCTTGACCCTTCTAGAACGGGGATGATGGCTGAAAAGACCTGAAAACGACAACACGGCCATACCCTTCAAAGCATCTTCGACGATTTAGGTATGTTCTCAGAAGGAGTCTTAGATGCCCCTCCACAAAAAAGAACATGTGGGATGTCACATAGACACTAATTGCCGGAGGCTTGCTGATAACAACAAGTTGAACTTCAGTGCGGTTACCTGGCAAGTCTCTCCCAAGAATAAACAAAAAAAAGTCGAAAGTTTGGGAAACAAACTATAAGCAGATCCCAAATTATCATTATCAATACTAGTCATTAGTAGTCTACGAGTACTATAGTTACAATCATGAATTGTAGCTAATTACAGTAATAATCAATAGTATGATGAGTAAAAACGACTATATAAATATTACATCTGAAACACGGCCAACAAATCCATCATCATTTGAGTCTGCTTGCTGGTTTCAACCAATCCCAACAGTATGATCATCTCAACCCATCATCCTTTTGTATGGTTGAAACCATCAAATGATATATTATCAAACACTATCATAACTGTTTCCAATATGTATAAATGTATTCCTGGTTGGGGGGTTCAAATTGTAAGGACAACACACATAATAATACTTTAACACTTACAATATATATATATATATTATAATATTTTACCTATTTTGCAAACCAAAAATAATACGTGTAATATACGATATCTTTTGTTACCCAGGGTTAAAAAGTAAAACACATGTGAACCTGTGAACCCCACCCATTATGGTGAATTCACAGGTTTATGGATGCTTCTGGTGGATATAACTAAATATTTAATGGAGGTTCTAAGAAACAAGAAACACAACAAACTGGTGGCCTCACATATGTAGGACATGGCAATCCAATGAGAATATGGATTGCCATACTGGGAATTTACTCTAACTGACATAAAATCCTGGCTGGCAGAGTAAATCCCCGATGGATTCACCAAACCATCTAAAGATGGGTGAACTATCATGATCTACCCTCTGGTAAACTAACAGTTTGCTATTGAAAATTGCCATTTATAGTGGATTTTCCCAATAAAAAATTGTGATTTTCCATAGCTATGTTAGTTTACTAGAGGGTAACTATGGTTCTCTACCACTCAGGGACGATCCTGTCCAGATGGGTTTGTCCATACGGCCACAATCCCCTCACATCCCCGAGACGGGAATGTGGTCCTCCTAAAGTCTCCGGAGTCCCCAGTTGAAAGTTGGTAAACTCATCTAGACTACACCCAGATATCCACCAGAGTTACCCATTTCGGGGAACCAAAATCAGCATCCAGGCAACCAAAATCCGCGGCGCTGGAAAAAAACTCCGCAGCCTTTGCCACTTGTCTTCGATCTCCGAAGTGAAGTCCTGCAGTTCTCTCGAGGGAAAGCGACCAAGGCCGTGACATGGCATTGAACATGACCTAAAACTGCGGGAGCCCCTAGTTTAATCTCCAAGTTTCAACCGGATACAGTAAAATTTAAAACAAAACCTGTTGGAAGTGGATGACCCTGTTCGCAAACAAACATTTCAGGTCTTTTCCAGATTCTCTCGTATTTTTGAACGAGCTTTGAGCTCACAACCATGAAACATGATGGATTTCCGCATGGTCATCCGGCCAAACAACCTGGACCTCAAGCACAGATTTCTACGAATAGCAGTTCCCACTTGAGTGGGTCCGTTTCGGATGATTGAACATATGACCTGAAAATATGACCACTGGGGTTTTTCACCCCATGTCTTTAGTATATCATAGTCATACAATGCGCATATACTGCTTATACTGTATTGATATATGTATATATGTAGAATTGTACAATTGTAGATAACTACTGGATATTATATGGCACTTAAATCAATATATGCCAGTTGATACCAGTGCTGTCATGTTCTGGCGTGGCTTCCCCAACTATCTTCCGCTCCGGCAGCACCCCCAGCTCCGGAGAGCGCAAGAAGACGGAGAACCACCATTTCCAGCTTCTCACCTTCAGGTACCCTCCGGTAATCAAATGTGGCAATTGGAAATCCCTCCAAAAAAATGAAAGTTTATGGGAAAATCATCTATCAATGGGAAATTGTCCATTGCCATGTTTGATTCTTGCAGGGTAAAGAACGCCATGATGTGGGCTGATCTGATTTTAACATGGGGGAAGGGGCTATATGGGCCTATAAAATCAACCGCAATTGAGATAGGTTATTGACATTTGGATACGTGTGGATGATGTGAGTTTGTCTCAAACTGAGGGATACCAAAATACTGATATGAGTCTGACTGAACATGGGAAAAAGATCGCTAAGTTATGGAAATGTGAAACCATAAAAATGATTAATGATCATCAACCAGTGGATTAATGGAGACCCAATTTTTAAACCCAAATGCTCCATGTCTGGAATATATACCTAAACATAACTGGGTCTTAGGTAAATTAATGTTGATACATATACCATGTGTGGAGAACATGGGATATAATACGGCGATGTTTGTGGGGATATAGATGATACACAATCGGAGATTTCAGAATTTGAGATGACCTTGGACAACCACATTGATTTAATGGGATTTCACCTAATATAAATCAATGTGGTTGAATCAACTATAGATTACACATTGATGGTTGATAATCAATGGGATTTCACATATAGATTACACAATAATGTCTCCAAGTAAATCAGAACTCAACCAACCCAACAATCGCCATCTTCATATCAGCCCCAAGAGGACTCCTCTACAATCAGCATCTTGCAACATCATCGCCACGTCTTTTCTCAGATGTCGGGCTGAATCTCACTTCCATATTCGCACTTGAAGGGTCCCGTGATATTTTCATCCTCAGAAGGTTGAGCCGTTGAGCCCGAAATTGTCATAGCATGTGATTACAATGTGGGGTCGATAGCTAAGTTGATGCAAATAACTCCAATAACGTTAACTATGGTATATTATTGTTTATAGTGTATATATATATATATATCAATGGTCATTCATATTCATAGCATGTAATGCCACCTATAGATATAACTATAGTATTCATGGGCTTTATAAACCAACAAACATGTCATGTTTGGGGGGCCCCAGCTTGTAGTTTTGGAGGTGCCCCAGTCGCCAGCGGTAGATATATCTATAGTTGGATGGGTTTGTAAAGCAACTTATAACTGGGGAGAACTATCTTGTAGCAAATGTGGAGGTTTCCTAAAATAGGGGTACCCCCAAATCATCCATTTTAATAGGAATTTCCATTATAAATCATCCATTTTTGGGTACCCCCATTTTAGAAACCCCCATGTGTTTTTTCGTTGTTTCTATTTTCTATGTAGTACATATAAGCTACTTTTGGGGGGTTATGATTATCATGAGGATTATTGATGAATTCTTTGCTGAATCTAATTAATCAACTTGGGAGTAGGGGAGGACTGCTTGGTATGGCTATGGCTGGAAAATACGAACTAACGAACCGAAACATTTTTTGCCAGACATCTCTCAGCAGTGTTGGGACCTGAATCCATCGTCAAGGACCTGTGAACCCCCAAATGTTGGGAAAATGTGATGGACATGTTGGGAAAATTCCAAACATGTTGGTTAAAGTGTTGGGAAAACAACATAATTGGATGGTTTTAAGTTTAAAGTCATAAAACCTAATTTTCCCTATTCTTTGATCGCCATAACTTGGGGTATACCCCATTCTCAGAAGACCCCACAAAAATCCATATCTTCAGAGATGCTGCTTGTTCAAGAAACTCCTTGACCAGGTACACCCGCCGATTATTTTTTCTAACTTTTGCTGGGAACTTGTGAGCTCCTGAAATATTGATGGAATCGTTGATGGTTACTGCATCTTACTTATCTACAGCGAGTAACCATTGCTCCCATACAGCATCTGTGATTACAGAAGCGGCGAACGATCGTACGAGTATCCGTTATTTGCCTAATATTTCGTAGCAAACGTGAGAGCAAAATATGATACTACTGAAGCAAAGTGGCTGAACAGCTAGTATTGACTAGTGTAAAGCCTATTGAAAAACAACAGAACAATGCCTACACACGGATCTGGCTTGGAGGGTGTGAAATACCCTATACTAGGATCTGCATGGAAGGTATGAAGCTGGCATACTCAAAGTTAAAGTGGCTTAAGTTCGGGCTACCTTTCATCAAGAAGTATCGTCTATGTAATTACCCCAACCGAGGTTTATCATTGCTTAGCCAATGTGTCAGGGAAACAATAACTAAAAGCTCGCATCGAATTGCGTTGTATCCCATTAACTCCCTGTTTTGTTGCGCAAACATCAACTATTATTCAGAATTGAATCCCCTAAAATCACATGAACTGACTATATAGATAAATAGATCCCTTTAAATCCCTTCGAAATCCCCACTTTGAAGGTCTCGCATCCCGAAAGAGGATGAAGTGCGTCCGGCATTCTCCAAGTCAAGTCCTCCCAAGAAGAAAACCAAGGTTCTGGGACCGCATTCAGCCACTCATCCACATATTTGAAGGGTTTCGGCAGGCGCCGGTAATTCACCGAGGTGGTGTTGTATTCGTACATCCTCGGAGGATGGCTTTTTTTTGTGGTTTTCCCATGGGTTTTGATCATCGTTTCATGGCAATCTTTGGTATCACCATGGAATTCTCCGGGATCCAAGAGTGACTTATACCAGTTGGGTCGTTTCAAGAAGTTCTGTTTGCAGGGATGGTGTTCTACCAGTAGATGTAGAGGCCTTCGTCTCATTTTTGCCATCATCCAGTTCTGGGTAGTGATACCAAACCTGAAGGCACGTAGGATATGAATTTGGACCATGTCAAACGGAAAAAGTCAATCATTGGATTGGTTAATGGGAAAATTTACAGGAAACCATGGTTTTTACCATCAAATATAGGGGTTTCCTGTAAATTTTCCCTTAAACCAATCCAATGAGTCAACACAAAAATATTGAGGCTGAGATATTCCATCGGCTTCATAGCGGGTGGCATACACACCTGTGATTTGCTAGGTGACTAATTAGGTGATGTTCATATACCACCAGGTCCCCAACCTGTTGCCACAACCTCGGCCATCCTTTGTAAGGAACTCCTTCAAAGAGAGGTTGCTCAACTGCGATTCTAATCGTCGCACTCAAAAATCATGTAAAACATGCAGAGAACTCTTAGAGTTTTGAACGCTGCTCAAGTGGGGTTCTTCCGTGCAAATTTAGAACAAACATGAGTAAGCAACTTGAAGGGGAAGCACCCATCCTACAATGTGGGGCCCCCAAGATAGCTAAGTTGGTTTATAACTCCAATAACTATGGTATATTATGGCTTATAGTAGATATAACCATAGTTAATGGGGTTTATAAACCAACTTATAACTAGGGGGCCTCACCTTGTATAAATTATACATCTGGATGACTTGCTATAAGTCCATGACCTGGTGGCAATTGAGCACTTGAGCACGGGATTCCGAGAATTTTCATGGATCACAATGCCCAATATATGAAGGATGTGTTCAAGACCCAGAACTAATCAGTCTTTGGAACACATATACAATTATACATTATGTGTGTATATAATATATATATATACATATATATATATATATTATGAGCGTGTATCACACATAGTAGACACGATATATCTATATGCATATTTACGATCATTGATCCCTACGTTTGGCTGTGCGCCGGTTTGTTTGCCAAGTTGGCTTATATAATTTGTAAGGTTGGTTTTGAAGCATACCGTATACTTTTACTAGGTTTATGTTTATGGTAGATCCATCATATACATTGAATTCAAAACATTGATTTATAACGCAACTTACAATGGGAACCACGTTGCACCAGCTACACGGACTTCTACCAATTGATATCCCAGTAGTTCACTGTCACCAACTCCGTCCCCACTTGTTAGCTTATTGTTGGTTTTGCCACATTACAGTTTCAAATCGATGCAATGTGTGGTAAACACCAAGTAGGGGATTGACTAGTGGGAAAAAACAACAATTTACATCAATTTATCAACAATATATCAACATTTACGAAAAAATCAATCTCAGCCAGATAAGTCACCAATTGACCATTTAAATGTAGATTGTTGTCCATCCATTTTCGATTTTCCCAATTTCACTTTGCCAGAGTTTCAGGTCAACAAATTTACCAACTTCATTCAACTTCATGAATTTTTGGTTCTTTACTTAGCAACATGTTTATTCAGAACTTTTTTTTTCACCAAATATCGGGGGAAAGGTTTGGGACATGGCAACCTAATCTACCCTCTAGTAAACTAACATAGCTATTGAAAATGGCCATAGAAATAGTGGAGTTTCCCATTAAACATATTAAACAATGGTGATTTTCCATAGTTCTGGGCGGTAAATTATAATAATTCACTAATTTGAATTAAGGCCATTTGGGGATGATTCCCCTATACTAACCATATATTCCAGTGAGGTCACAGTGAGGTCGTTATGGTAACCTTCCAACCTTCGAAAACACCAAGCAACACCACTCCAGGCCATAGGGCGCAGTTGAGGATGGAATGCATCACCTCGGAACAAGCGCAGAGCGCAAAAGGTGGGAAAGGTGTGAACAGAAATGGGATATCCATCATATTTCATAGAGAAAAGATGAGAAAAGGATGGAACATCATGTGATATAATTGTTGAAACATGTTGATGTCCAAAAATTCTATTGGATCTTTCAAAACATTGTGTTTTGTCAACATGTTTCGGGAAATCCCCACATGGATCCACATAGTAGAAGTGTGTTTTTTTGACGTGCCTCATGCTGCATTCTGAAAAGCAAATTCCCAACATGACAAGATCCTGTGTAATGAACCATTGAGCTCTACAAAATGGAACTTTGTTTCTTGGAACGCACAACTGGCTCCTATAGAATGGGTAATCAAATTTCTGAGGTAATCCCTGTTGATAATCCTAGATCCCTATAATAAAATGGAAACCACGGGTTCCCTCAGTCAGCTTAAATAGCAGCCAGTCTATAGAATGCAAGATGCAAACATCCCCCACAGTTCACCCCTCTACAGTTGAGGCCCTTTAGCAGTTATAAATCAGCATATATCTGGGTAAATTGTAATAATTCACTAATTTGAATCAAGGCCATTTGGGGATGATGATTTCTATACTAACCATATATTCCAGGACTCGGTCACAGTGAGGTCGTTATAATTTACCCAGATATATTGTTATAATTGGGGTTATAACTGACTTCTACTGTAACTGTTAAAGCTCCATTACTGTGAATAGCTAGTTCCCTAGGGCTAGCTCCAATTTCCAGTAAACCAATGGCAACGAAAGCTCACGGCATTGCGCCCTTTTGCTCGCTTCGGACCTGCNCTGTGAATAGCTAGTTCCCTAGGGCTAGCTCCAATTTCCAGTAAACCAATGGCAACGAAAGCTCACGGCATTGCGCCCTTTTGCTCGCTTCGGACCTGCAATCCTATGGGGTCTTGAGCCAAACACAGCATGGGTTAATGTACATGATTGATACCCTGCTGGATGGCTCCTTCCCTGAGACTATAGTACTGTATGGTTTGGGATCGTTCCCACCTACATTACATTCGCANTGGGTTAATGTACATGATTGATACCCTGCTGGATGGCTCCTTCCCTGAGACTATAGTACTGTATGGTTTGGGATCGTTCCCACCTACATTACATTCGCACCCCCCACGACTGGCATCTTCTTGAAGCCAGTCGCAGAGTTAGCGCAGGGAAGTTCCCAAAAATATATGCAGGCACTTTCATTGATCGAATTCTCATCTATACCAAATTGGAAGTTGGTATGATACAAATCTGGGCTACGCATTGTACACGGCTTGCTCACTACTCCTTTACACTACCACTATCAAGCTTGCAATCCTCTAGGAATCCACGTCCTCAGTATGAGTGACGTCTCATCCGATATACATGCAAAACTTCACAGGGAAAGATATTGGACATGTTAGGATTTTACATCCCATCCAGATAGGATATTGTGAGACCGTTGTTATGCGAATTACGCCACTCAAAAGCTTGCAGAATCGAAACATTGGTGGCTACAGATTAGCCGGCTCAGGTTCCTCTCAGGAGGGCTCAAAGTCAATGTGTTAAGACTTTGTGAGCATTGATTGCAGTCGCCAAACAACGCAGAGGACCTATGCAGAGGTCGATACATCGAACCCGCATTAACGTCGACTCCCACCGTGCCAATCACGGTGTCCACCAGCGCTCCAATCATTGCGGT
>BGPT01000018.1:483673-505392 GCA_003297045.1 Symbiodinium sp. clade C Y103
TGGGTTAGTGTACATGATTGATACCCTGCTGGATGGCTCCTTCCCTGAGACTATAGTACTGTATGGTTTGGGGTCGTTCCCACCTACATTACATTCGCAACCTATATACCTATATACCTATGTACATATATATATATATATAAACTGTATATATAATTATATATACTAGTAACTCCCAATACTGTATACCACCCCCCCACCACCACAGCCACTACCACAGGGGGGGAGGGGGTACCCAACCAACCATGCATGGGGATCATATATATATATATATATATATATATATGTATGGTTCCATATGTATATATACATATATATAATTGTATATATATATACACAACATTTATAGGTAGTCTGATCCATTTTGAAGGATGGGATGATAGGATGATCTTCAAATCAAGGCTGCAATGACTCAGTGTATGAGGTGCACAAGCAGTTCAGTGTCTTGTTATCTGTCAGCACATTCCCATGATGTTGTCAATGACAAGCTCGGATTTCAAATCTGGCTTGAAAATCTGACAATTGTTGAGTTGGGCTTTGGGAAATGGCTCCCACAACATGTTTGCTTCTAATTGCAATGGGTGTTGATCTATGTAGCTTTCGCGTGGTATTGCGCATACCTCAGTGCAGTGATGGATTTTCAGCTCGCAAGGTGCATTAAGAGTCGCTTTTAAAAAAATTGTCTGTTGCTCACGGCCATGGCACAAAGCCGCGTGGGGTGTCTGTACTTGAACTCCAACCACTCTCCTGACAGCGGCTAACCTCAGATCCATGGGGCTTTGCATTGCATGCCTGGCATTGTGCTGTCATTGTGCCACTTTTGTATGTGCCACTATTGGCCAAGGTGCCGCTCTGGTACTTCATAGTTTACCTCACACTTACATTAGAATTACTGTACTTCATGGTACTCCTTTCTTGATCTTATTTCACCTTCATTTCAACCCTATCCAAGATGGCTAATTTTATATCACAAGGTTTATTATCTTTCCACAAGGTTTGCCAAGCGAAATCACATATGGCGGCAACTGACCTTAGTACCGTCTTTGCCAATATAATATATATATATATAATTATATATATATATAATATATATGAATATATACAGCAGGAG
The DNA here is from genome assembly GCA_003297045.1 of Symbiodinium sp. clade C Y103. NCBI lineage: Eukaryota > Dinophyceae > Suessiales > Symbiodiniaceae > Cladocopium > Cladocopium sp. clade C. The sequence goes on from BGPT01000018.1 coordinate 484,785, forward strand.
AGGATAGGACAGAGCATGACCTGTCCTGCAGCCTCCGGTCACTGTAGTGCATGTCACATCATGTCACTATAATCTGATTTGTTGATCAAATGTCTCGATAAAATCTTTGTGCTATCTGACCTCTGCGCCTCCGAATCCTTTTGATGAAGTCTATCAAACAGATTTATAAAGTCTCAGCAGGCTCTTTCTCCCACAACTCTCCCTGACCCCCAAAATCAATCAGTATCATTCAGTATCAATAAATTCAATAATTATGAATCAGTAACCTCCTAAGAACGGGTTTGGGCAGCTCCTCCCGAATGTGAGTCACTGCATCCGCCCTTTCAGAGAACACAAAGCAGTGAATCTTGACGAGGGCACTGCAACATCAGCATCGGAGCTGCCTGGGCACTGCAAAAGGTTCAAAGATACTCAAAGGATCTCAAAGGCCAAACGAACAAAGCCACGGTCAATCGTCAATGGCAGTCAATTAGACGGTTCGATTTCTGCGCAACAAGTTGATAATGATGAAGTTGATTGATTGCTTTGCACCGTCTCAGCTAGAGTCGTGCACATCCATTGTCGATTCGCTTCTGAATTTTATCCAGCTATGTCGAAGTGCTGGGCACTCCTTTGACTGCTGGTCCATTGTGTCCATAGCAAGTGAGAAGCTGTTTGCACTAGCTGCTGTCAGTCATAGTCAGAGTGTTCCAATATACTGGAAGGAACAAATGCAATTCTGCATATGCCAAACCTTTTTGTTTCTGTTGGGCAGCGGTTCATGAAATTCACAGAAAGGCATGACACTTCATTTTCGAATGGCACAAATATCACGTATATTTTTTGAGAATTCTTGCATTCCTTGTTATTTTTCATTTGTTTTTGTGTTATTCTACCTTTTTTCTGCTGGCCTCATGGCATGAGAAACACAGACAGATATAGCAACCGCCCAGCATGAGCTCGACAATGGACATGACAATATGATGCACTTGTGTTGAGGCACAGGAGAAGGCAAAGACGAGATAGGGAAGGCAAGAGCTCTAGTAAATGATGAAAATCAATTAGGAAGGTACAATAGCTTAGTGAGAAAGCAATGAAACCCTTGAACAGTCTTGAACAACTCTTGAATCACCTTAGCGATTTTTTTCACCTTGCACTTGAAGTATTCTGGGCTTCCACACTGGCAGGGCTGCTGCTTGGCAAAGGATCTGATGGGCTGGTGCTCATATGAGACACATGACGCCGAAGCTCCTTATCCCAGTGGCAGGTTTGTTGAGAAAAAAAGGCGAAGGCGGTTGCAACATCTGCTCATGACAGCAATGAATTTCAAACCTTATGGCGAACGAGAAAACCAAGTCAAAACCCTCTAGATGTGAATTGGGAGACCTGCGATTGAATGACAAAAGATCATACTTATGAATTTGAAGGCGTGTGATCTGAGTATACAAATTAAACAATGAATTTGAAAATGGATTGTTCAAGTTGTACAATACTCATTTGTAATCTGCATATATATATATATAATATTATATAATATTTATAATGATATGATATGCACGTATTTTGTGTATGGATGTGTTAGTATGCAATGGACAACTGTAAATGCATGATGTCTGAGACCCTTGGCAGATCCCAACAACTACTTGCCACTGATCAAGACTCATCTTCATCAATCATCGAGTCCGGGTCCAGTGGAGCTGGCTTTGCATCATGGGGGTCCTGCGCAGTGTTGACGGATATTCAGCAAGTTTGGCAATATGCGCAATGCGTTTGAAATAGCATTGCTAGAGGTGACTTTATGCGCGTCCAAATGCGTTCTGTCTGGAAAGTGCTGTGGTTTGCATACTCCTGTCTAGCACAATACTTTAAACATCTCCTCATCGTAGTTTTTTTGTTAATCGCATTGGGCATGCTGCGCCAAGCACAGAATTTGGTGACGTTGCTAAGGCTGTGGCATGTCATTCTGCGTGGCTATAGGATATTGTCATGTTGTCCAAGACTCCTTTCAAGACCTGTCGTCCGAGGTCCTATGGAGTGTCTTGGTCTTGCAATAGTGTCTTGCCAGAACTTTTTTTTACAAGAATGTCCCCCAAGATTCCCTGAGTAAATTAGCATTGTCGTTGTGTGCGTTTTTCGCTTTGGCTCTTCTGGCTGTTGATTGTTGGATCTTGTAGCCGGACATGGCCAAGAAAAAACATAAAAACCACAAGTCCAGCGTGCCACAACAACTCAGCCCAGACCCAAACCTTGAAACATCTGAAACATAATAAAACCACAAAAACCAAAAGCCAAGAAACCAAGAAAATCCCAAAGCTCAAAACCGCAAAAGCCAAACATTGCCACACATGCCACAAAGCCGCAAGAGCAAAGCCCCTTCCGCCCTTCCTTCCTTCTCTCCTTCCATGCCCTCTGCCCTCCTCTTGCAATCTGGTTCCTCTTTTATGTATTTTATGTGTCATGCCACTGCTTCGCCTTTTTTCCTCTAAGATGGCATTGGCCTGCTTCAGAGCTTCACCATCTCTTCTTCCCTTTATTTCCCTTTTCTTGATTTTTGCTCGGGTTGTTTGATTACCCTGCAGTTCGACAGTGTGTTGAAGAGTGATGAAGCTTGTCAAATTCGCCTACACTGCAAACATGTACAGGCAAACGTCCTGAAAGTGGGACCTACTGGTAAAGACTTTAGATCCTTTTGGACGTTTTCGGATCAAGCGTCAGTCAAGGCCAAATACACTTAAAAAGCACCCTACATATGATATGCATACATATTTTTTCCGGCAGACCAGCACGTCAACAATCTCTTGGCTCCTTGGCGTTCATGGCATCGCAATGCTGTACTCTGCTCTTGATCCAATTTCGGACCTGCATCTGGGTCTAAAATAATGAGACAGCTTCAAGCACCGGACGCGTGTATTGCGAGATATACAAGCAGTGGTCGTGTTAGCAACTTGTCGCCCCTAGCTGAACTTTGCACTTGTCACTTATGATCACTTATGTCACTGAATTACCAATATCCTCTTCAAGAGCGGAAAGGTCAGGCCAGTTTGGCTGTGTACAGTTGGGCTGAGTGGCTGCCTCTGCCATCTCTGGGATTCTGCCATGAGCATGCGCTTTGAACTATTTTCCCTCCCTCTGCAGCAACACCATTGGAATACCCCAACAAACATCAAAAAAACAACACGGAATCCAGGTGATCTGTCCCCTGCCGGGTTGCCAGCCTCCAGAAGCATGTCTTCCGAGATTGTGTGGCCAACACCTTCGATTGTGGCCCACGGGTTCACTGCATTGGGGAACACTGGACCGTAAAGAACATCAAGTGCAAAAGCACAAATCAATAGCAATACAATATAATAATAAATATATACATATGATATATATATATATATAATACAATCATGTTTTGAACACAGAAAAATGTAGACCGCTATTGCGGACCAATCGCATACAAGGGTACAAGTATTCACGTAAAGATTAAAAACTGTGCTTTCGCTGCTTCCTTTACCGGCCGTATCCCGCAAGTTCTTGGCAGGATAATCCCTAGCAACATTACAGCTGTTTTTCGTTTGACATCGTTTGACCTATGGGAATTGTCTGGAATTGTGCAGGAGCAGCCAAACTTCTTCCCCCATGCGCCTTCATAGGTGGAGAACTGGACCTCGCAGCCATAATGTCGAAGCCGTTTAACTGACTCCAAGGCAGCGTCTGTTTTGACCATACCTCAGGCGAGGGCCATCCGGAATAAAACTATGCGAAACTATTCGAGACTACCACAAACTACGAGTATCACTAGTACTATAGAATATAAACATGCAAATCAGCGGACCAAAAAAGACAGAACAGCAGTTTCAAAGCACAACCTGTCGCCGCTAAAGCCAGGAATTGTACGGGTTGAATAGAGAGCAAAAAGATCCAAAAAGCGAGGGACCATCTGTTGCACCATGGCATTGAAGAGTCGGCACAGTCTGGACCCTGCCAGAAAGCTGTGGTGGGCCGTGTGTGCCCAGCAGTGCCAATCCACCTGGCCGTGCCAAGAATTTGCACAACTAGTAACTAGGGTAGGCAGTCTGATTAGTCTGATTGATAGCCAGAAAATGTACCGATGTGCGTCATCTGATCAAAGTGCATGACATTCCTGTGCGATGAAGACTTTAGTCCATCATTTTTTTCTACAATTACTGAAGAATCTCTGCAAGGACATGCATACGTGTACACACACACACATGTAATGTGTATTGTGATGTAGGTGTACAGGATTGTGCAGGCATATCAGAGTATATCATAGTATATCCAATCAGATCCAATCAGTATATACGTTGCAAATGTTGCAATATGACGCAATAAGACACAATAAGATACAACATGACACATCTAGACCTAGGTTTTCCCTTGCTTTTCTTTGCTTCAAAGGAATCTGCAGGGGCAGTTGTCCTTGCCTGTCTGCCACGGTGCGCGTAGGGCGGTGAAGGCTGCTAGGCTACCACCGGCAGAAAACCCCACGAAGAGAAAACGTGAAGGACTCAACTGGAACAACTTCATCTCCTGACGGCGGATTTTTTCTTCTGAGGCTTTCAACATCTTTCAGCAACATCTGGCAACCAAAGCGATCGAAGGTTGTCAGAAGACTTACAGCCAAGCTGATCAAACTGAAACCAAAGACGCCACAGCATCACAGTTTTGCGGGGCTATGTATGCCTTTACAAAAGCACCTTGGGAGGCCTATTTGGGAATAGACTTGACAACCAAACTTATCAGGCAATGTGGACAACTTGGACAACTTGTCACAAGAGTGCTGCGACTCATCCAACATCATCCAACTGCCCCGGTGCACCGTGTGCCCCGTACTAAAACCGGCTTCCCTCGCTCCGACTCCACGAAGTCAATCAGCTCGTTAGATGATGTCTGTCAGGGTATGTCAGGATATGATGCTGTTGCTGCAAACATTTGAAGCCACATTGCCAGCTCAGTGCTTCTGGAAATGGCTTGAGATACCGAGATTTGTGAAATAGGTGGATTCGCATAACTCTGTATTTCAGAAATTTGAGGATTTCGGAATCTTTCCATTTTCTTTTTGAATCCATGGAGTGCTGGGTGTTTCCGGCTCAAGCTCCTCAGAAGAGTGGTACAGTGGTAACTCGCCAGTACAGCTATACATATACAACTGATATTAACTTATTATAATACACAGAGATTATGATATCTGAAAAAAACACATACATACATACATACATACATACATACATACATACATACATACATACATACATACATACATACATACATACATACATAAAGTACATTACATTGCGTTACGTTGCGTTACGTTACGTTACGATAAGTTACGTTGCGTTACATTACATTTACATACATATACATACACATACATAAATACATATACATACATACATATACATACATACATAATCATACATAATAATACATAATCATACATAATAATACACAATCATACACAATCATACACAATCATACACAATCATACACAATCATACACAATCATACATAGTCATACATAATCATACATAATCATACAGAATCATACATAATCATACATAAACATACATGCGTACATAATCACACATACATAATCATACATAATCATACATAATCATACATAATCATACATAATCATACATAATCATACATAAACATACATGCATACATAATCAAACATAATCATAAATACATACATACCATACCATACCATACCATACCATTACCATTACATTACATTACATTACATTACATTACATTACATTACATTACATTACATACATACTTACATTACATTACATTACATTACATTACATTACATTACATTACATTACATTACATTACATTACATTACATTACATACGTACTTACTACATACTTACATTACATTACATTACATACATACTTACTACATACTTACATTACATTACATTACATACATACTTACTACATACTTACATTACATTACATTACATTGCTTTGCATTACATTGCATTGCATTGCATTACATACATTACATACCATACCATACCATACCATTCCATTCCATTCCATTCCATTCCAGTCCATTCCATTCCATTCCATTCCATTCCATTCCATACATACCATTACACATGTACATACCATTACATTCCATTCCATTCCATTCAATTCCATTACATACGGTTACATTACATTACATTACATTAAATTTGCATTACATTACATTCCATTACATACATACATACATTCATGCATACGTACATACGTACATACGTACGTACATACTGTGGAGGGAAGAAATCCTGCACCACCTTGGATGGTAAAAACCCTATAAATAGTGGTATAAACCACCTATCAACTGGTAAATAGTGGTATAATCCACCATACGCACATACATACATAACATTACATAACATTACATAACATTACATAACATTACATAACATTACATAACATAACATTACATTACATAAGACATTAGCCAACATTACATTACATTACATTACATTACATTACATTACATTACATTACATTACATTACACAACATTACATAACATTACATAACATTACATAACATTACATAACATGACGTAACATTACATAACTTACATAACATTACCCAACATTACATTACATTACATAACTACACAGCATTACATAAAATTACATAGCGTTACATAACATTACATAACATTACACGACTTTACATAACATTACATAACACTACATAACATAACATAACATAACATAACATAACATATCATTACATTACATTACATTACATTACATTACATTACATTACATTACAGTACAGTACAGTACAGTACATTACATTACATTACATTACATACATACATACATATTTACAAACTTATATAATATATGATATATGTCTTTATATAAGCATATATGTGACTTTATGAGCACACAAAGGCGCCTAACAACTCACGCAAAAACTCAATCCGGCAGGGCGAATTGCCACTGATACGCTAGGGCTGCACGGTACTGGTGGAGAGCCAGGGTATCAAGACTGAACTGCCATTTGCTGCAAACTGCAAGAATCTCGAATGTATACATATATATTTAATGTATAATTCTATATATTTACTCAATTCAATATATATATATATATATTTAATTTGTATATATCATTATATATCTGTATATCCATTGAATGTACGCCAGCAGGCCTCTGGAGGTTCGCCACAATAACCACTTTAAACATGTTCAATGCTGCGACATTCTGCGACATGCTACGACTATGAGCAAACGCTGTCAATGCTTCGTTCGGGTTCGGTGTCTTTTCTTTTTGTTTCACTTTCAGGATCTTTCAGGAGCAAACCCTGTCATCATCCCAGAAGGCCTCCATGCCGTCAGGAAGAGCCCCTGCAAACTTGGCGCGATGTATTTTGTGAGCCTCTAACGGCCTCTATACAGGTTGTTAGATGTTGTTAGTATATACCTCTACAAACACCTGGTGATAGTGATTTCGTTGTTTCCATATAATACCTGTTGCAGTTGACGCTAATACTGTAGTAAAGTGACTGCAATGCAACTCTGAAACATTCTCACACCATAAATCAAACTTGTCCGACAAATCAAAAATGAGTTGAAACACATCGATGCAGGTCTATTGCAGTACGACACATGCTTCCCCACGTAGAGTGTTTCTTCAGCAAGGCTGGATATACAGTCCATCTTGCATCACATGTTTCAGAAAATACAATATATACACACACTCTTTTGCCCCATGAACATTCTTTGTCATCTGGATCCATGTTTCTCGTGCATGAATAAATGTTTGAAGTCTGACCAAACCTTTTCTGTATCACTAAACATGTACAATTCATTCCATACAATTATATGATATCATACATGTCTCTATCGTGAACCAATAAACAATCCGTCTACCTGGTCTAGTTATCTGTATATATATATATATATTATACACATGACTGCAGTGTGGGGCAGCTGTAGTGTCATCTTGACACATACAGTACCTCATGGGCATGGTATTCCAGATCCCGCAGGGCGAACTCCTCGTCCCAGGGGGTTTACCATCAACCAACCCCAATAAAGCAATATGCCATACCGCTATATACAGCTACTTAGATAAGGATCAAATCCCCCCAATTTACCATACGGCTATTGAATGAACACAAGGAAGCCCAGCTGATTTCCGCGGAGTCACGGATTCCGATTCAAAGTTACAAATTCAGGGAATGACATGTCTCACCATCCAAACTAGAAAATGAATGAACATGAACACGATTCAATGATGCAAAATACTGCAAATATGGGGTAAAGACATGTAAAAAAACGTCATACCTCAAACACAACGCAATGCCGCAATGCATTGCTGGAAACACATTGGAAACCAAGCAGATCAAGCAGCTTTTGGCCGTTGCCCACCAAGCGCCTGGCGAATAGTGCTTGATGGTGTCGAACCATGCAGGACCAAGACCAAATATGCTTCGACACGATCTTGCTGTTGGGGCCACAAAGCGAGTGGAAGGCAGACCTTGGTGAAGATTGGTGAAGATGGTGAAGGAATGTGGACACAGAAAAAACAGCGAAAGGAATACAAGTGACAAACCATGACACGATCTGGAGATTTTTTTAAGGAGCTTCTGAAACATGAGCGAGTGATTGCGAATCGGCAAGAAAAGAAGATTGGTCGCATACTTGCCAAAAGCAATCTGCACAGGATTGAATCTGGAGATGACCTCCCACAAAACAATGAAAAAATGAAACAATAATACAACATGGGTACAAGGCACCGCGAGACAAATCCCTCGCAAGGCGCTCCATCATCTGACCAGACTGCAGCAAGCCATGCAACAAAACTACCTGGCTGCAGCAAACCAAATTCTGAAACTTGTTGAATGAGGGCAGTGTTTCAAATCCGCAATGACAGAATGTTGGCGGCTACTGGAAAGGTATCTTCACTGCTTGCTCACTTGCAACCCCATGCACAGGAATGAAAGGCATCTTGGAAGGAATATGCTACAGCTTGTAGACTCACAAATGAAGGTGAGAGCCTCGCATGGTTCTAAGACAGCAGTTCTCATTGATTGCTGACAGGTGGAGAGAATCTTCAAGTTGCGACAAATCAAAATTATTGAACAATATTGAACATATGCAAACATATGCAAACAGCAAATCAAGTCGAGTATCCACAGCAGTGGGAGCTTCCCACAAAGGCTGTAGAACCAGTCGAGGTCTCAATGGATCATCGACATACAAGGTCACCTGAGAAGGATTCTGTCATCTTTAAAAACAGTGGAAAATCGTGAATCTATTGGGGACCCATATCATGCTATATCTATGCTATCTATGCAACATGCCTTGTGTATCCCCTGTAGAGTACACTGTAGAGTCTGTAAAGGAAACACTGCTAAGATCTGTGCCACTGTCTCGTCTCTCCAGCGGCAGATTGGGTGGCTCCGATGGCTCAATCGACTAACTGTGACTAACTGCTGTAATGAATGAAACATCGTGCTGTAAAATGCTGTAAAGGCTTGTCGGGAAAAAGATGGAAAAAGTAGATCTAGATTGCACAATCTGCAGAGCTTCTCCACCTTCCATCATTTTTTCTGTCCTAATCTTACTATATTTTTTTTATACAGTATTTCTTTTGCAGTTTTCAGATCTTTTCAGCTCTTTACATCTCTTCGCTCTGGGGCACCTCGTGGTCCGCCGAGGCCTCGCGTGGAAGCTTTGTAGTGGCTGCAGCTTTGGGCAGCGGCTTCCCCAGGCCCAGGCGGGCACGAAGCTGACACGGGAAGGCGGGAATCCCGATGGAAACATCTTCAGTGTTTGCCTTCCCTTTGTCACATTTTGTCACCTTAAGCAATATTTTGCCATCTCTTCATATCTTTTCCAGACATTTTGTACAGTGAAGATTGCATAAGATTGCATTTGTACAGTGTACCAAAATGTATATTGTGGGACTTTTCGTACTCCAACTTCAAAACCAATCAAGGCAAACAAGATCCAGGGCCACGGCAATGGTCAAGGACCGCAGTGATACGCACTGTTTGAATCTGTTTGACTGGATCTGTGTGGTATATTTAAGGGACGCCTTGGGGCAGAAGTATATATATACAAGGATCTTTAGGGATCACTCATAGGTATGCAGGGTCACCTAAAAAAAACAGAATCAACTTACTTACCCCAAAACGGCCAGCAAAACGTGAAAACGAGTACGTGGGGGGGGTTGCAGTCAGACCAGGTGCCTCAAAGGCATAACTCTAAACCATATCAAACCATCACGATTCCATTGGACCGTGATCTGGCTGGCATCCATGCAATGGATCAAATGGACAGGGTTGTGCAAGGTCCCAAGATAGGTTACAGCAACAGGTCTCTGAAGAATCAGAATCCTTGAATAATCTGTAGCATAAAGAACGAGAAGACCTCACTTGATATAGTAGTTGCGCAAATCCTCGCCGTGTTATTGTTGCAATGTGTTGCTATATGCAAAAAAAATCATAACATCTGATTGAAGCGGTGGCCTGAGCACACGCTCCAGGATCCAATGGAGGTAGGGAGTCAAGTAGCTTCACGCGCTGATCCTTTGAGAGACCTGAGCAGTCAGTAGGCATGTTTGCGAGCAACCAATGATAGCCAGCCAACAGCAATCAATGACTTGCGACACCATCGGGAAGCGTGTTGAAATGTCTTGAATCCCCAATCTCTTTATCATATATCTCATTGATGGTCTTCACATGTCCTAGTGGGCTTCAAACGTTTGGAAACCCAGAGCAAAGACATGGATTAAGATAGGCGGACAAATTGTACTTGAGGCCTCGGGGTAAGTACCGCAAGCTAGCCGGGTGGGTACAACCAAGAAGACGTAGAAACAAAACCTTACTTCTTCACCTGGCAATCATAAGGCATTCAAACTCCAGCCCCGGCATCCTGGTGGAGGTTTGAAACACAAACCATTGCATGCACATGTATCTCTTGTTGAAAGACATGTCCCGTCCTCATGAAGATCCCGACTCAACATGAAACCAATGTTACTACTGATGAAAATGATGATATGATAGTATCGTGGTCATGAATACACTGTTCCTGCTGCTGACCAACAAACTAGCCCCAACCAGGCCATCATAGCCACAACCTTGCCCCCAACATGGTCTTAACCTGGCCAGTGGCCGGCTGCCAGGCATAAGCCTTGAAATATGCTACAGTACAGTCAGTACAGTAGTCCCCACAAAAACCAAAAAGCAGGTCACACATGGTCACACAGTCTAGAGATCTAGGCCTCGAGTAAAGAGCTGGAAAATCTTCTGAACTGAAGGGTTCAACCTCAGCCACTGTCAAAGTGTAAGCACGGGACACTTTTGAGTGTCACATCTGAGACATTCTAGAAGGTTACAGCACACTACAGAACACTGCTGTACAGAACCACCATCTGCATTGTTTCAAAATACCACACTATTTCAAAATGTAGCAAAATATAGCAAGATCAACAGAACTTACTGCCGTTTCTTTATGTTTCTATGGAAAAAAATCCTCCCTTTGTTTGGAGGCATGTCACATCGTTCCACATTTCCATGGGCGCTCAACTGCGCTCAACTCTGAGCACTGGGCTGACTGTCTGCCTCCGCTCTGCGATCTGCTGGCGCCCGAAGAGAAGGGCTTGCTCCATGGCTCAGCAGCAATGCCACCACCTGACTCCAAACAGCTCCGGGAGAAAGACTCGGAGAAAGAGAAAACAAAAATAAAAAAGTAAAGCAAAAAATATAAAAAAGGCAAACACAAAAAACACAAAGTAAACCAAAAGGTTAAAGGCGTCGTCTGACATTGCACGGAAGTGACACACAGGGCCAGGACCCTCAGCAGGCCTCCCTAACGAGTTAATGTTTGGTGTTTGCTGCCCGTTGCTGTACTTGGCTTGACATGCAAGATCCTTCAAGCAGCGACTCTTGACAAAGTCTCATAACATATGATATATTGTGTATATATAATTATGTATATATATATATATATCTAATAATCAGTTGCCAAAGTTACCCAAGGATCTTAAAGTTCTTGTCCGGCCCTACGTATAAAGAGCTTCGGAAGCATCCTAGTCTACTGTTCAGAACCCGAAACTTTCCTCACATTGTATCAACATCCGCCCAAAAGGCGACTCAACTTGCCCGACATTCTCAAACTGATGTTTTTCGGCGTGCAGAGCTGATCCAAATCCAATCTACACTGATCTTCACTCAGAGAATTGGGCACGTGAATTCCAACCGAACACGGGCTGCCTATGACAGGGTCAGCTTGGGGGCTTGCTCCATCAAGATTTTCAACATGGTTAAACCATGTTAAACCATGTTAAACATCAGTCTTGAAAATGATCAAGAAATAAAAAGCAAAAAAACATCAAATTGAACCAATCAGATCCAATCAGATTGATTCTAAATTGCTAATTATATTATATCTAATTATAATGTAATTTTTTTAAGAAAATCATGATCTTCCTCGATGTGAGTCTGAGTCTGGGCTGCGGACATCAAGATCACCCTGCGCAGCTGCATGCAGCAACGGTGTCTCGGATCTGCAGTCTTTGACATTGGGATCAGCTTTGTCCCGGAGCAATGCTTGCACCTCACAGGAAACCATGACCTGCAACAAGCATAATATATCAATGTACATCAAACATCATCAAAATATCCTTCAACCTGTAGCGACCCTAGAAGGCCACTGTTAGATGGTGCATCCCTATATCAATGTCCTAAATGGCACGACTTCCGAGTGCGACATCCTGTCGATTCCATCAGCACAGAAATCCTCCCAAAGTAAGTTCTCATTTCTTCTATGTAGAATCTTTGAGTCAAATTACACACATACAAAAATCACAACACCGAATTCAAAATTCTCAATATCGTATTTGAATGTATTTGATATATTTCGAGCATATTCAATCATATGCACTTTCCAAATGTCTCCTTGAACCCACTCCGTCCTGGAAGAGGTCTCTTCTCCGACAAGCCCGCGCCAAGGGAGATTCTTCCTCGTTGTTTGTGACCATGGCACCAAGCAGAAAACGGCATTTTGCCTTGCAAAAGTTCAAGCCAAGCTCTGAAAACATCCTGGTTTCCCTTCAAAATCGATAGATTTGCTTGCTGGTGTGTCATGTATGGTAACTTGCTTGTTGCTGACAGCTTTGAAACTGTACCATATCTTGACAAACCCTGTCGACCGCTTGAGTGTAGACGATGACTGCACCGTGTACTTTTGTATTGACCTCCAACAACTTTTTGGTATTGTTTTGTTCTAAGTACTATTTTATCATGTTTTATCTGTTTTAATCTCTTTTTGCTCTTGATTGCCAAAGGGCGCCGCAGTCGAACAATCTGTCATCAACGTGGAGGCAGGTGGAGCAATTTGCCAGATGCAGTGGGCACATGCACTATGCAACACATCACCCAGGCCCATTCAGAACTTTGTCTAGGACCCTAGGACCCTAGGATACCTTAGGAGCATTTTTTGAATCTTCATGCCGTCCCAACTTTGGAGCGCCTGTGAATGCTGAATATGTACAGTGTATCTAATCTTTGAAGCACTGCTTTGGTGAGACATGCGATTTTATGATTGACAAACATGCTGGTCTGATATCAACAACCTTTGGGCTTTCTCAAGAACATATTTGTCAATTGTCATTTGCATAATCTTCAATGAATCAAGCATGAGATTTCTGTGCAAAGCAAATGCTGGTAGAAACTGACACTTTGGTCACTGTGGCTGTAGTTTCTCAGCCAAGTGTCCCGCCTAATACTATATGACTTCTATGACAGTACTGGGACAGTACCTGCTGTACCTGTTCCGCCCATGGTCTCAGTGACCAGTGGCTGGCCATGGGTGGCCTGCGGACATTTTGCAAATGCAATGGCTTTCTGGCTTGGCCTTTTTCATCCTTTTTTCATCCTTTTTCCAATATTTATTTCATTTTATTTCTAACTCGGTTCACAAAGGCACCAAATGCATCCAAATGCACCGTCTGACTCAAAACACTTGCTGGGCTTGAAGAAGGTAAACAACTTGCCGCAATGTCACTCTGTGCTGTATGACATCACCAGCTCCTTCCGTGTGCTCTACTAGAATCTACTAGACTTATCTCCACTCAGGCACTATACATATACTATCATACACTCATTTCGGAAAAATTTCGGAAAGTCCCAAGATGTTCCAAGTGCTTCCTGCCGGGCTTCCTGCCCCGCCTTCAGCTGCTGACTTTTCCAAGACCCTCGAAGACTGGCGGAGGTTGCACACTGAGCGGAGGGTCGCACTGGAGTCGCTGGAGGATCGTGCAATATCGTGCAATACGGTGCAATACCGTGCAGTGCCAGGCACTATCAGTCACTATCCTGACCATGGCAAAATCTTATTGGGGGTGAAGTGTCAGGAACGCGAGAATTCTATTTTGAATAATTTGGTCAGTTTTGCTAAAAGTTGCAAGGCCTTGTAGTCGTACGCTAGCTACAGTCAATCACATTCTGGATACATGTCTTGCAAATGCTGCAGATTTCAATCTTAAAACACGGCGAAATTCCAATGCTTCATGTATTTTCACATCCTTTCATCTCTGCTGCTCTTGTTCTGGGTGCACGTACATCGAGAACCAGGAATAAAATGCCGCCAGTGCAGCGAAGAGCAAAATGTTAAGCCAGTTCAGAGCCTCAAACAGCAAAAATAAAGCTGGACTGAGCAGGGCTGACAGAGCCTTTCGTGGCTCCGCATGTGCTTTTCAACCAAGTATTGCAGGACTTGACCAAACTCACCCCCATGCAAGCTCATGCCAGCTCATGCTTGTTTGGTTTTCCTCTCACGTCGAACTGTATCATCCTTTGTTCATTTCATCTTCAGGATTTTGACCAAAGGCTACACTGCGAGTATCTACCTCTACCAATGTCTCGACAAACTCCTATTTGTGACGTGAGCAATGCACGTCTTCAACGAAGACTGCCTCACATCACTTGAAAAATACCACCCTCTGGAAAGCCCCCATAAATCCCGGCCCACACATAGCTTGGAGCCAAACGTGCCATGTTGAATCTGTGAATTGGGCACGGAGAAGCGCAACAGTCGTGAGACTGAACACCACCTAGTCCGCGGTCAGGCAGGGCTTACGCCTACCCTGTGCAACAATGGGCAACTTACAGCAGCTTCATCTTTGACATGTACATGATTGTATGATCACAGAATTACACAATTAGATGTGTGCCATATCACGACCAAATCACGCCATATCCATAGATATTAATTCATCTTGGAGGAATCACTGCTTCAATCCAAACATTTTGGGATCACGTGGGCTGAGTCCGAGGGAAACACTAATTCCATCATCATGACAATTGCTATTGTTCCAAGAGCAAAGTTTGGGGTCGCATTCTGCCACATTGAAATATACTGTACTCCTAGATTCCAGATAATCACTGGGCAATGTTATATACTATATAATTATACAGTATGTATTATATATATATATATTACTATATATTATACTATATATTGTACTATATATTATACTATATTATACTATATATATACTTATATATATATATCATTATATATCAATATACTTATTTGCCCATTTGATCCAAATAGGATCGATTTGGCTACTTTTGGCACCCTCGCACATCTGTCTGCCGCCAAAAGAACAGCGTAAGCTCGGACCACCCATCGTCGGACTTGACCTGCCATGACATGCACAAACAGCTTGACTGTCCTTGACTCTCCTTGACCCATTTTCGATCCAATCAGCGCACCATCATCTGTCTCTTTGGCGGCCCAGGTCAAAATGCCTTGTCCAAAGATGAGAGCCTTAGACGGAACAAATTCCGGTTCACCGTTCTGTTTAGAGATGTTTAGAGTTTAGAGTTAGAAACTTGAGAAATGTATGAAAATCATGAAATTAAGAGCAAATTTTGAACATAGAAAGGATAAGAAAGGATAAGAAAGGCCTAGATCATCAAAACTCATCCGGAGTCTCTGGGAATCCGACTCCGTAGAGGCGAATTACCACATGGGTAATTTTGACCTGGTGCAATTGGTGCAATGACATCATTGCACAGCAGATTGGACCCATCTTGCTTCATGCTCCTGTAAAATGCGTTGAAAATCATTGAAATGCAAATAAATGCAATATGTCTAGTCTTCTGCCTGTCAGCCACACGATGCCCACTCACGCAAAAACCTGAGATGATTACATTCAAAGAGAATGCTTCACCTACTTGCACACCCAGGGTCTAGCTGGGCAATCAAACATGTAATCCCTCCTGGATGGATTGTGATGCAAAGGAGAACCTGGTCCATTCCGCAACAGACTTAGCTTTTGTTTTCGTGCAAATTTGTACGTATCAGTACCGGTACAAGATGGATCAAGATGGTACAAGTATTCCAAGTTTAGCCCGCGCAAAGGAATCTGTACCTGGCCATCATCTGGATTCCAGCGCCAGCTGCCATGCCACCTCAGTGATGACAAAAGCATACAAAAGCAAGTAATTAACAAAATTCAACAAACGACTGCATAATGAATTGCACAATGAATTGCATGGACTTGGCCCCTATTGGTCCACACACGAGAGACTAGCTCTAGCTGAAGCTGACTAAAGCACATGTTGAAACATCATGAAACATCGTATCATGCCGTAATCACTTCGTCGTACGAGTCGTATACTTCCAAAACACTGGTGGTGGGGGTTTGAGTCTATTTCAATTTTCTATTTCTAGGGGTGCCTCTCAAATGCATCCTCACAGTTTGATTGATCGAGCAGCTCAATTCATTTCCAGGGCATGTCAGATCCCAAAAATCGTATGGCACATCATCAAGGACAATATAAGATAATCAGATATATTCAGATATCACTGATATCACTATCGCTTTCTTTGCTGCGTTGTCTAATCAGTAGAACACCCCGTACCTGCCGGTACATGTGACGCATTATATGTCACTTCAAGTCCTAGATTCCTAGATTGTAATGGTGAGGAGAACGATCCCGTATTGGACATGATCAACTTTGCAGTGCATGAAGTGATCCTCACCGGAGCAAAGGGTAGTTGACAAACATTAAAAAAAGACCTTCTGCCCTGCAACAAGCGCCATAAATTCAGAACACTCAGAATCCAACTCTTCGCCAAGAAAGAAACCAAAGATGTGCGGCAAAAAGAACCTTGGCACAGATGGATATTATTTGCTGAATATTGCTGACATTTGCTGACTATTGTTCTTGGCTGAAAAGGTCAACACACACACACACACACACTCCAAGGCCTTGCGTTCCCATACAAATGCGATGCAAAGGCATGCAAGTGTATGCAAACACATGGCTAGAAGACATGGCTGCAGAGTCCGACCCTCATGGAAGTACAATTCAGTAAGGCATAGTACAGCTAGATTTCGGACTGGAAGTCCTCCAACGTTTGAGCTCAATTGTATAGACTGACAGACTGCAACGCACGGTATGCTTTCAGCCCTCTGATTTCAGCCCTCTGATGGATCTCAATTCCTTTTCAGACCCTTCAATCACGTTGTCCAAACAACGGTCATGCTGAGTTGTGCTGGGACCCATCGAGTCATTTTGGCTACAACTTCCAAGGTCGGCAGGGGGGGCGTGGGAACAACACAGTCAAAGCTCCAAGACCCCAAACTTCACAAAGGCGAGAAGTGACGGAAGCTTGTGAGTGATGAGAGAGGCACTGAGTCATAAGAGTACTAATCTCCGAGAAGAGGTTTTGCAAGTCCGACTTGCTGACATCTTCTGGCACTCTGCACTCACCTACACGGACTTCAGATAGGATCGTTTTGTGAATCATCATCTTATAATATATTTTTTTAAGATGAAAGCCTGACAACTTGAGGCACATGGTCGGAGCGCAGCATATGTGTGGTCACAGAATGTCCAGAAGTGCTCTGGGGAGATCCGATGATGAGATGATATGAGATGACATGGAGATCTTTAAGAATTCTTTAATTCTTGTATTGGACCATATCTGTCATGTTTGTCTGAAGAAATGTCGCCTGTCACAGAACTTGCTCAATGCTTCTGGTAAGCAATGTTTCCAGCAGAACACAATTGACTTCTCGCCACTCCAAATGGATGCATGGTCTTAGACAGATTCACGGTGGCTTCGTGCAAAGGGACAAAGCATCACAAAGGATCCTAAAAATGATACTACATGATATTATACTATACGGACTATACGATAAAAGCATTCAAAGGATTACTTACAGAGGATTACAAAGCTGGTGCCCGTGGGTGGCCTCAGGTCATTGTAGAAGCAACTGTGGAAACTTTGAGACGCCTCTGATAGGATCAGATTCAGGGAGATCCACCTGGATCCACCTGGAACATCTTAGGGCTAGGGCACCTGGCGCACACAAGCCGAAGCAGAACGCAACGCCGCTGTGGACCGTGAGGAGGAGGTTCAAACCTTAGAGATCGATGATCGACGGGTTGCCACCGCGGCCACTCCGTGAATTCAGCTCGGCTTTGCTCAACTCTGGTCTTTTGCTAATACTGTATGCAAAGGTTGTGGTATTATCTGCAAAAAAAGCTAACATGTTCTCACAGTATTCTGAAAAATGTGATCTTGTGAGTGTACATTGACAAGACATTTAGAGGACCTGCCTGTTGAAGCAATCACTGCCACATGTTCCATTCATTCCAAATCTACAGTACCACCACTTTTTCTGGAGCTTGGCTGCACACGGCAAAAACTCTGGTATGATAAGATTGTGCACAACTTCGCGCGAAAACAGTACTGAAGACCCAAACCTCCAAAATTGCGTCTCTGCTTGATCAATCTCTCACACTTTGCTGCCTACTTTAGAGGAGGTACTCTCTGGAGCTTTCGGTCTTCAATGTTATCTGAAAATCGAGTGTGGTGGTAACCTACTGGTATCTGGCAAATCGATGCAAGTCAAATCCACTCAAGTCTCCTCAGCTAAAGATGTCATTGATGTCCACAGCTCTGCCAGCACCTAGGACTTGCTGGTGTCACACCGTGCACTCCGGCTCTATTAGACCCTATGCTGTTTGAATTCAAGTATCACGCTGCGTTCACAGTTGTAACATGCCCACTTTCCGGCAAGACTTGTAATTACTTCAAAATACTTCAAAGACATGAAGAACACAGTAAACTGCGGTGAACTGATTATATAGTTGTCCAGTCAAGCACGCATCCAGCACACCTAGCGTTCCGCTCGCACCGGCATTGCGCAAACGCCGAACAACGTCCGGGAAACGATTCCTCAGTACTAGGGAGCAACACAATGGAATGATGAAACGTGATGAACAAGTATTGAGCTACAAGCCTGTACTACTTGAGATATTCAGTGAATGAAATTCTGGTCGTCCCTCGCTGCTGACAAGTGGATACAATTGGATACAATTGGCATGTTCATTCGAGAAAATGGATTTTACTTCCCCCCAAAAATGTTTCGCAAGCTCAGCTCGAACACATGAAATGTTGTTCCTTGGAGCATATCGGTCGTGGCATAGCCTGACTTCATTCAGGGCGATTGATGTTCGTTCTGATCCACTTAGCCCCTTTGCATCCAAAACTCTGCTTGGCAATTTTGATTGCAGTTACGCCATTCACATCAACCTCAGTTGCCAACATTTGCAAAACAACTTGATTGCTAGCTCAATGTCCATGGAGGAAAAAGCAGGATCATGCAGGAGCTGCCTTTTTTTGCTCCGATTCGAAACTCTAACCTTGTTGAAACTGTGGCCATTTCATATACGTGCTTGGGCCTTGGCCTTGAACACATGCATGTTGTCATGTGTTTATATCGAAATATATATATATATATATATACCTAAATACCCTGCAAAAGGATGCAAACCAGGACACCAAAACGATTCGTAGGCTGATCCTTGAATTTGCCTAAAATCTGTCGGAATCTTCATACCCAATTTCTGATCAATAATCTTTCTGCAATCTGAAGTTCTATTGCCACTCTTTGTTTCACTGCTGATCCAAGCAAGAATTGGTCTTGAAATGGTCTGAACTTTCATTGCAAAACAATACTATAATAGTTTGGGGAAATTTTGAATGTGTATCTGGCGGTTCTCCTTCCTTTCCCAGTCAACTCCTTTCACAGTCAACTCTTGAAACTATCGCCCACATTAAGCAATCACACACCATATGGATACCCTGGATCCTAGAAATTCATGCGGTCCACCTTGGCAACCCATCAGTTTTAAAGAATTCATCTAACGAACCTTGGCATAGCTGATGATATCCTGTCGATATCCTGTTACTGGTTGTTCTGATCTGAAGAGGTCTGATGTTACCGTGCCACTTCATGGGTTTTCTTTTCCCAGGTTCTTTGTTGTGAAAAACCGCGTGAAGTTTCATCGGCAAATCTGTGTGTTTTTCTGATCTACAAATTTGTCTCACAATGTCTCAACCTTACTCTGAAGTTTCATCGCCAAATTGGATGCCAAGTGCCTGTTTCTCTAGTGGAAGAATGTTCGAAAACGGTCCGAGCTGTCTATGACGTCTTCATTGGCATGGCGCACCCCCGTCGAAGATAACTCATCGAAGGAAGTTTAGAAGTGAAACTTCCGACAATATGGACAGTTGAAAAGCAGAGGTGAGAAGAGCCAAGATGTGAAGAGCTCAGCCATGAAG
>BGPT01000018.1:509066-591566 GCA_003297045.1 Symbiodinium sp. clade C Y103
CACATCCAGCTTGTATGTTTTTTTGGTTGCATTCAAGCAGCAATATATGCTTCCTTCTTACACGCCTATTTCTATTCCTGTCATGGCCTAGGCTATACATATATATATATATATATGTATACATGTATGTATATATATATATATATATATGTAGTCATCGAATATATATATATATATATATATATAGATATATATATATATAGATATATATATATATGTGTGTATATATATATATATATATATATATATATGTGTGTGTATATATATATATGTGTGTACAATACATATGTATATATGTATATACACTCAGACATTTAAATACATAGAGGAGTTTGTCATACCGAAGTAGAACGACCTCATATCGATATGCAATGATAGCAGCTATGGCACATCAGGTGGCCAGGCGGCTAGCAAATGGGTTGCTGCTGCTGATCTTGAAAGTCCAGGCCGGGGTGGGCAGCTGAGTGTTTTGACATGTGGTGGTTTTTGGCTTGTAGCATTGGGTAGGATGCTGGTGTGCGGGTGTCGCGTGGGGGGTTGTACTGTTCACGAGTAGTCTTAATTATTGTATTACACATAAATACATATAATCTGCACCCGACTCCCGACCCGGAGACCTGTCTGGATTCCAGGGGTCGGCGGCACGGGGCGTTAGCCCTTAATTATCACCACCATATGCCAAGCTGTGGCAATCTGTTGCAACCATGAAAACTGGGACTGAAGGGCGCCAAGTATCGGATGCCTGCTCTAGGTCCTCAACGATTTTTTTGGCAACTTTTCATTTAATATATTATATAGATAGATAGAATATTATAGAATCCTTTTCTTTTCAGTGGTATCAACTGCTCCCCAGACTATGTGTACTACTTGAGTAACTGAAACAATTGCCAATCACCATCTGCAAGTTTCTTACTTGTTCCCTGACCTGACCCACTGCAAGAGACAAGGGTTTCAGTAGGTGGTACTGTAATGGTAGTTGGTATACCCTGTTCGACAGATCCAATGTTCTGCCCAGCAGGCGTCCTCGCCCGCGGCGTCAGAGGCAGGAACCTCATTGCCCAGAATGGCTCCGCAGATTTTCAAATCGTGGGTCTCAGCATTGTCGAGCACCACTGTCTCGGGTACAGTTGTCTCAGGCACCTGCGAATGAATCCCAAGGGATACCAGACTGTTCTGGTGGAACATCCACCCGAAGTGTTGGTTCACATCATGAAAAAGAATCAGGCTGCACTGCAAACCCCATTTGGTCCGATACATGTCCTGCATCTGGGTTGGTTCATATCACCCCTTTTGGCAGGTTGATACCCTGGATGGGTGCAAAGCCCATTGGTTGTGCACTTCATGTCGGCTGGTCAACCGAGACTGAACCACCAACAAGTGATGTTTACCTGCAAATAGCTGAAAAACTGGACATAACATGAGATAACAATCTTACAGCACGCGCCCATTACATCCACATTAGTCACGGGGAAGAGTTGCGCAAAGCCACCGAGCGGAGCTGCATCTCCAGTTGCTCCATCCGCTTCTCAAGGCGGCGGATGGCCTTGGGTGGCGGAAATTTCCCAAAGTTATAGAAGGTATATGTACAAGACAGAAAACCGCCTGGTTCCCAAAATTCACAAAGCTCCTGCGTGACCTTTCTTGACACCTCCTGTCGCTATTTTCTCTTGACACCACTTTCTCTTGACCTGGTTTTGCCTTTACATCATGACATCTATTTCTCTTGCCGCATCTTGTTAGAAAGCATTTTCTCTTGACATTCTTTTCCCTCGGCAGTTTTGAACCTTGACAAACTTTGTTGCTCTCAACTTCCCTTTCTCTTGACTCCCCCTTTTTCTGCGGTCTCTTTCGCTGGAAACAGGTTCCTTTCGACATCTCTTTCTCTCGGCCACTCTTTACCTTGGCGTCTCAAAGAGATCTCTTGGCATGCCTTCTTCACAACCCTGTGTCTTGACATGTCAGTTATAAATCAAACGGCCTTGACACAGCAATTCGACTGCACTGACAAACCCGTGCATTGCAAGACGCAAAAGCAGCAGCGCACGCGCACACATTCCAGCCACTAAAACTAGATCTGGGCGCCCAAGCAAATAATACAACTTGAGAAGCGTTTGTAGAAAGGAATCTTAGGAGGACAATGACCAGCGCAAAGGCAAAAAATGCTTTCTTGGAGTGATCCCCACCGTGGCAAACATTCTGACATTTTATCTGACATGCATTCCAACTTCATGTTATCTGACATGCTATGTGACATATAATATTTTCACATACTACCTGACGTTTTGTCTCACATACATTCTGACAATCTACCTGAAACACATTCTTCTACCTGAATCACATTCTGGAATTCTATATGTATCTATGTTCGAAATGTCTAGCACCTTATCTGCCTTTCTATCTGGCATTCTGTTTGGCATTCTGGCATCAGAATATCTGGCATTCTATCCGACAGTTTATCTGGCATAGTCTTCGGGTCGGGCGCAAAGGAGCTCGGCGAGTCGGATGGCAGATCACTATGGGAACCAACATTAGGGCAGCCATTCCAATGTGTTCTACGCACCTTGATGACACAGTCACACAAGACACTGGCGCAGCCCAGTCATCTCATTGATATACCTCCAAATTCAACTTTAGACTTTAGATACTTTAGCATAGATGACACGTCCGAGGGTCCTAGTGCAACGCTGCACCGGTCGCAAAAACAAGGTCCGCCACATCGAAGCCAAGACACACCAAAATACGAAAAGACATAACACTTCGCAATTCCTGACCGTCAACAGCAGCCATTCCACTGCAGGGCAATCGAATCACTTCTCTGCTCTCTTCTCTTCTCGACGATTCTCTTCACTTCTCTACTCTTCTCGGTTCTCGACTTTCCTTCTCTTCTTTGTTCTTCTCTACTCTCTTCACTTCTCCGTGTTCTTCAGCACTGCTGCTTAATTCTGATATCTCTGAATTTTCTCTTCTAAGCTTTCTTTTTATGATTGCATCTGAAAATCAATGGTCATCTATGTACAGTATGTGCAAATATCATTTAATTCTAAAGATTGTCATTTAGATTGTTAGATATACAGTACACATATTGAACATTCTAGCACATGCATGCTGCAAAGCAAACGTTTGCCTGGGACGGCTCCTGATATATCCTCTGACATGCTCAAATCCCTGCGTAGTGCCAGTTTCTTTTCATTGTCAAAAACGACAGCCTCCAAGCCAACAACCCTAAAGCCTAAAACCCTGAATGGTGACAAATACATGACATTGTTCTGCTGTAAGATTTGGGCATAGGCGCACATCTGCCGTGGCGTGCACATGCTGTATATACATAATATTGAATTGCATGCTGCTTACATAAGTGATGTTACCTTTGAGAAAGCTCAAAAATGCTCAAAGTCTCTTGGCTTCAGCTTAGAAAGGTTCCAGCCAAAATGTGTGCAAAACCCCCAGCCAAATTTCAAGGCATGCTGCTGGCGGTTCTTCCCATTGTTGCAGGGGTGCTTTTTGTATTTGAAAATTAGCAAGTCCAACTACTGGTCCGATTACCCGCGCTTGAAAAAAGTCTCTCCCTCTGAGATATATAGATGCATAGGCCCGATCCGACATCTATGGCAATCTCTGGGGTCAGATGGTTTTCTCGGCAATGTTCTGGATGGTGGTGGACCTAAAGTCACCTATGTACTAAATTGATCTAAATTGTACAAAGGCCTGGCCCATACGGGAACCGTGGATTTACCCCTCCTTCAGAAGGGTCTTTACAAACCCCACACCGCAAACTCGTCAAAAACAAAGAAATGAAAGTGCTTAAAGCGGGTACCTTCCTTTAATATCCTTTAATTCCATCTGGCTACATTAAACTATTGCAATATTCTGCCACCCTGAATGAAGATAAAAGGAGACTGCGAGATGCAAAGAGGTCCTTTTCGCGTGCGCTGCAATTGCAAGCATCAAGTGATTTCAACTCCAGGCAAGTTGCAGCATCAAACTCCAAGCGTGTAACGGGATCCTCCAGCACCAGGATTGGTTCTGCTGCTGCTTCCACCATAGGGGTCACATCCTTCACAATGCAGCAGCTCTCCATTGCCACTGGAGATCTTGTGTCTGCGGGTACTTGCTGACTGATGTCATGGTCAAGTCTGAAGGGGAACCAATGGACTTAGAATCCTTCGGCGTACTGTAGCCGTTTTTGAGATATGCACACACCTTTTCTGTAAGAGACAAAGCTTTGCATGAGATCTGGTCACCTGGTCTGGCGTCACGAGACTGAGTGGAATATGTGATGCCAATAATGTGGAATGGGACTGCTGAGCAGACCTGAGCAGAACGAGCAGCAGCTACTGAATCAACCCCTCGGGCCCGGCCGACTTTGGCACTGTACAACTTAGCAAGGGCTCCCACACAGGGTGAAAAATAAACTGCCCAGAACGGTTCAAGGATGACAACAAAGTTCTGACCCCGTTCAGCCCTTCTCATTCATGCCGGGAACAAGACAAGTAAGTGCAAGAATCTGTACACATTATATGTATATATATATATATATATGTATGTAGGTATGTATGTATGTATGTATGTATGTATGTATGTATGTATGTATGTATGTATGTATGTATGTATGTATGTATGTATGTATGTATGTATGTATGTAGCGTATGTGGCAGTTTGCAGTGCACACGTGTGCTTTATATCCTACATTGATGAAAATCAAACAGAAACTGCCGGCTGCATGGTGTGAGTTTCCACCGCCCATGATGCCAAGTCTCTCAGCAAAAATGGGCGCCAGCACAGCAGTGCTGTAGCCCAAGGCCTGCGCGGCGGCGTTGCAAATCCGTTTTTATGGGAGCATTGGCCAAGAGACTAGTACCCTGATGAAACAAAAACGATAAATGGCAGGATGAGACCTACTCCACGAAGAATTTCAATGGATTTCACATCATGGCAGCATATGGCACTGCGACTCCAATGTGCGCCTTCGCATGGGATGCCAAAGGCACCCACAGGAAGTTGGTGAGCATCTGACCCTGTGACACAAGGGCTATGGCAAGTGCTTGCTGGTATCAACATGTCTCAAGACCTCAGGAGATCTTTGTTCAGCATCTGTCAACCCCTGGCCATGGGGGGTCCCACACCCAATGCACAGGACTTTTTGCACATGTGTTAAAAAGAGTAGCTCAGCGGTTTCCAACCAATGCCACCCCAACTGGACTGTGTCATGACTAAAGTGACTAAAGCTTGCTACAAGAATTTGTCCAACACAGCCACTCAACAAAGTCAACAATTCTCAACTTCATGTGAGGCCAGCACCAGCCATGCCAGCGCAACCTTATGGCTGCAGCGTGCACGGATGTGAATGATGCTTCACCCAGCAAACCTTGGGAATATCAGTTGTGAGGGCCCGTTTGGGCAACAGAGAATTTGTTTGAAGTTAATATAAAAGAAGCAAAAGCACGATTGCTATACTTGCAATGTGGACATATTTCGCCATCTGTCTAATCTTTGCGTCTATGTGTGAATATGTTGGAATAATGTTGTCAACGAATGTAAAAAATGTGCATGCGAAAAAATAGGTGTATAATATATATATATATATATTCACATTCGTTACATGAGTATACATAAGTGGCATGACGCTACATAGAGACGGAGAAAGAAGGCTTGGCATGTAGTCAAACAGCAAATGTATGCAAATGTCATCGTAACGTGGTAAATCAAACCAACAAATATGCACTGGGTAGCAGAGCACCAGCTTTCCATGTGCAAACGACCTCTCAAGCTTGGCGCTGGGTTCACCATAGCTGTGGCCCCCAACTACCTGGGCCCCAAATCCGCCGGTCATCGCCCATCGGGAGCGATGGAGAACGTCTGTGACTAGCCGGGCTAGCTTTAAGAGATTGGTCGAATTGAGTGAACGGACCTTCACTGGATACTTCATGATGACATTGATGACCTTCCTGGATGACCTTCACAGCGATCTTCCATGATGCCCTGGCGCATCTCATATTTGCGCCTTTCCGGTGCTGAAACAGCTACAAATACACTCGGTGACAGGACAAAGAAAATACCCCTATATCCCATCGATATATGGGTTACAGTATGATACAGTATCCGAAACTTATCCCCAACAAATCAAGCAATAAACTATGAGATCCCACGACCCCTCGGCCCTCGGCCATACTGAGATGTTTACACCCCAAACTGCAGTCATCCTCCCTGCAGGACTTGGCGCCTCGCACGTTTTGTCACGTTGACCACTTTGACAGCTTTGACCGGTTTTGTGACCGATTGGACCTGTTGACCATGGGCACACTTGCGGCCAAAAAACGGAGGGAACTGAAGGAGTACCTCTACTGTATTCTCGCGCTTCCACGCCTTTCAGGACAACTGGAAGGTGCAGCAAATCTGTGCCAAAGCATCCTGCCGCAGTGCTAGTATGAATTCCAGGTCCTTCTGCGAACCTGTGCCACACCAAGCATTGCATCTTGAATTAAGCCGGCCATCACAGCCGGCGGTGAAAAGACAGTGGCTACCAGTGGCCGAAGTCATGGCAAAAGTCCAGCCTCCTGCGGACAAATCCTCCAGCCTGACTCTGTAACGGAAGCATCCGAGGTCCAAAACAAGGAAGAGATGGGGGTTACACCATTGGGGCCCGTAGCGCCCGAAAAGGACTTGCAATCCACGTAGAGCTTATCAAAGCCCAACTCAGTGGTGAAGTTCATCACCTTCAACGGCATGGCCTGCTGAGGATTCACAGCCACCTTGCACTCCTGCGAATCGCCGTAGGCTTCCGGAAAGCCGGGGCTCAGCAAACAATCGGAGGCATCGATTGTGCATTCACCACTGACCACCTTCCACATCTTGCCCTCGAAATCTAGACTGGAGAAATCCTCCTTAGTATCAGCAGCATAGACCTTCTTCACCTAGGCTGCGGAACACCAAGCAACGACCGAACGCTGCGTCGTGTAAACGTCTAGTCAAGTCTCTTCATCTCAAAATGTCTCAAGATGTATCAATGTGTGTCGACGTGTCTTACCTACAAGCAGCCAGCAAGAAGCAGCCAGCAGCCAGCAGCCTTGCCTTGTTCTCCATGGTATCTTCGATCCAGCTGAGGACACTTTGCACTCGCCCATAGACACCGGGATAGCCTTCGTAAGCACAGCCCTGACCCCAGGACGTCACACCCCTCAGCACGTAGCGGTTGCTCGCCATCGTACCATCGGAGGTTTCAACCGCCTCTTTGCAAACTAGTGGGCCTCAAGGGGTGTTCCGGAGAGGTAAAGGGTGCTGCAGTGCACGTCAGGAAGAGTAGTGCATCTAGACAAATGGGACATGCATGTCATATCTTTCTGTTGCATCGCCATCGGGTCAATCATCATTTGTGATGTAAATATGTGTGTGTGTGTGTGTGCGTGTGTGATGCTTCAATTTTACCCACAGAGTTGCTTGATATCCAGATATCATCAAATATCGGCACATGGTGCTGAAACCTCAAAACATTTGAAAACATCTTCGACTTTACAAGGGCTGCAGGCCTCCACTATCTCCTTGACATGTATCTGTGATCCCAGTATTCGACCTGCCGGAGGCACAGAGCATGCTGCCAGTGATGGTATTTTTGCTGGCGGTGTAGTTCACTTCACAGATCTCGTTGGTCAGCAGTGTCACTGTGGCCTCTTGCAGCAGTTCAGGTGTCGGACCCGAAGACACCAAGGTCCCCCATCCGGTGATGCTGCAGTTGGTGCCGCTGCGGTCCTGAGAATGCGGCAGGCACGCAACGCCGATGCACCGGTTGATGGGAACTGCTTTGTCCAGTTGCAACAGGGCAAAGTCATAGTCATGCGCCACGTTGTCCTGGTACAAGGGATGCATGTAGACCTGCAGCGATGTGCAACGTCGACGGAACAGCAATCTATGACGTTCCAAACTTGCCCAAAGTACCCCAAATTCTGAAACTCAGTAGGTCACAAACCAAAAGGTGAGCATCCAGTCTAGACAGTTATGCGTATAATGTCTGCGTCTTTCTTCAGAATCACAAGGACGCCCTCTTCAACAAATTGATATCCTAGAACATCCTAGAATCTAGAACATTCTATACAATCCCTCCGTGTCGACCTTTGTCGTCCTTTGTCGCCCTTTATCCATTGCCGACCCCGCCTTGGTGACTCGCCTTACCACGGAGGTGTCACTATGATCCACGTCCTCACGCCGTTTCCAGGTTCCTGCGCCGATGCGCAGACTCCGGACCTCACAGCCGCTGCGGACCTTGGAGATGCAATGCGCTGCAGTCAACACCCACTCGCGGCCAATCAGTGTGCCTGGCGCTAGTAACGACGGCGTAACGATGGGGGAACATGGCGCCGCAAAAAACTGGGGAGAGGTGAGGGTGATGAGTTGATGAAGATCCTTCAGTGCATATATGGTATTGCACAATATTGTATATACAATGTCTGTTTCGGATTTTTGGTATGCGTATGCAAGTGTTCATCTTGTAAACTTAAAACAATGCATGGATCTGTATACACTTATCGTCGCCAGAGTGTGTGTGTGTGTGTGTGTACATGCCTGTGCCTGAGTCACATGCGCACATGAACCTGCCAGGATCTTACAACTGACCTTTCAAATGATGTTTGCCTCTGCATTTCCAGGTATCAAAACGGTGTTTCAATATTGCTGTATGCATAGGGGCATAGGTAATATGACGGCCAATCTTAGCACAACCACAACAACAATAATATTAATAACCAACAACAAAGGTAATTGTTCTCATACCTGTCAATAGAGCACAGACACTCAAAAGGATACTGACTTAAATAAAAGAAGAATGTGATGATGTCCCATCCGATGGCTCGCAACATTCGCAACTCCCCCAGCCTCCACAGAACTGCCCATCGGTGGCCGAGCTCAAACTCACTTGCCATCTCCAAACACATTGCCCTGCATCGTGACCGTGAACGATCCGCTGTGTGGCTGTGTGGGATTGTCCCAGCACCCCACACTGCGTGTAGTCCGGTGCCCTGTCTGCTCCCCGCAGGTTTGCAGTGACTGGCAGGACAAGAAACCCTAGGAATATAGTGATGGCCATGGCTCTCAGCATAGTAGGCCACCGCCCAAAGCCTTGCGCTTATTGCGCGGCTTGAGACCAAAATCAGTGTTTTCCAGTTGCAGTGGCAAGTGTCAATTTAGGCATTTGGGTGGGCTGTAGGCACATTCTTTCTGTTCCTTGACATATAGCGCCTGAGAGAATTTCAGCACTCCGCTCCTACACAAAGTCTCTCTCTCTCTCTCTCTGCCTGTCGTACCTGCCCTTTCCAGCTGGCCATTTTCTTTTCGAACGCGCCAGCCCCGGAATGGGACACCTCCTGCGCACGCTGCAGCCTGGGGATCCCCCCTCTTTGGGCCGCAGCCACGTCGACCAGAGTCAACCAAAGACCACGGTGACCACGGTCACGTCCACCGCCACGAGCTGGGGCTGTTGGCCCGGGGCTCACAGGAAACTGCCGGAACCGACCTGGGAAACTTGGCAACGGATGCTGAAAGACCGAAATGACCTACAAGTGACCTACAAGTGACCTAGAAGTGACCTACAAGTGACCTACAAGTGACCTACAAGTGACCTACAAGTGACCTACAAGTGACCTACAAGTGACCTTCAAGTGACCTTCAAGTGACCTTCAAGTGACCTTCAAGTGACCTTCAAGTGACCTTCAAGTGACCTAACTGAGTTTGGGCTGTGGCTTCAACAGACTCTGGGACAGAATCAGCGAGTATCAAAACGGTAGATTTCAGAATACTCAATCAAAGGGTAAAGTTTCTATGCAAGAGCACATTGTGATGTCGTGAAGTGATGATGACTGATAAGCTTTTGCAACTAGGACGCCGACCATGCCCATATTGCCCATGTTGCCCATGTTGCCCATGTTGCCGGCATTGCCCATCGCGCCCATGTTTCCCATTCCACCCATACCACTCATGCCGCCCATACCACCCATGCCGCCCATGCACATGCCACCGCCCGTGTTGCCCATACAGCCCATGCCACCCATCCCAGACATGCCCATTCCACCCATGCAGTTCATGCCGGCTCCAGCAGGTGCATTGAAACCTTGCCTTGGTACACTGCACTTCGATCCCAAGGTCCCAAGCTCTGAAACTCCGACAAATCATCGGACTATCGCTGAGGCTGAGGTCACACATGTTGGGACCCAGCAAAAACAGAGAGGGTGAAGAAAAATAGTGAAGAATGCCAAAAGTAGACCACCTGCGCAGCGTGCGCAGCCTTTAGAAAGCCTCTTCGCAAAATCCTGGTCCAAAAATGATGCAACCAGCAATCCTGACTCGGCATAAAAAACAAGGGTCCAAGTTCCTGGCTGCATTTGTTGCATTGGTTGCATCATCTCCGAGCCTATCCAGCGAACCAATCTAGGGAATACTAGGGTTGGAACAGCGCAAAAGGTTGCAAAAGAAGCTATCTCAAACTATTCAAGGTGACCTTACTAGCCACTTACCAACACCAGAATGGTCACTTTAAACTGCTAGTTCATATCTATGAATCTCCCTTTTTGTCTAAAATCTAAAAGAGAGAGAGAGAGAGGGTGTGGGAAAGAAATATACAGGACTGATCAGGATTGTTGAAGTTTATCTTCACTTATGATGGCTTTTGTTTTGGGAGTGGCACATTTGCTCGTTGAGCCAGTGATGCAGCACCCATTGGCTCCTCCCGGCTGGGCACCGGAGAGCCGTGACACCACGTGCAAATATGCCTTGGAGACAAACATTGCGAAGAAATTTGCTTGCCTGATGCCAATTGTTTCCAAACATGCAATGAAATTATTCGACTGCTTCTAGCTGCTTCTTTGGCATACCTTCCGCACCAATCAGCAAACATATCTTGGTCCTCTACCACACAGCAGCCAACAGCATTGCCACTGATGGTGATCTCAGCACGCAAAGGAAAGAGTCATTGAACGGGGGGAACGTGTCTTCTTGATTCTTCTTGCTACGATTGCTGAGAAATGCGGATACCAACATTCCTACCTTGGTGCAGCTGTACCAACATTGCAGACATTGCACTACATGTCGCCTGCACACGGTCACCCCTTGGAAAAGCCACTGCAAGTTTCGCAATTTCTATGTTTGAAATCTTGCCCGTATCACTGTAGGAAATTGCTCGCTGTCTGCACATGTCACGCTGGGCTAGCAGAACCCAAAGCTGAGGCAAAATAGCCAAAGATTTCCGCACTTGGGTGTGTCCAAACCTGTGGACAAATTAAGACAAAGTATGATAAAGCTCAAATTCTCCAATTGCATGGCCTATCGGCCTATTGATTCATCACGATGAATCTATGCCTATCGGCCGGTTGGAAATCCGCTGAGGCTTCCAACGGCTTTCTCCGCAGGATTTCCCGGCGCGTCTCGGACGTCAATGTGCGTCCCGGTGACACCTGCGACCCGCCACCGCGACCCGTGAGGTGGCTGCCATGGCAAGCCCATACTCGAATCAAGCTAGGATAACATAGAATCACAGTATCAAGGGAGAAATGGCAACCAGCAATTTTGATGATATTTTGGTTTCGACAAACTTCATCAAACTTCCATGGATATATCTGGAAGTTCAATAAGTCTTCCATAGTCTTCCTGCGCTGACCTGAAATCTCCAGGAGAGAATTGCCAACGTTTGCCACCTGGGTGCGTTAAAAAAATACCCGAAGTTGGTGATTTTTGCCACCAATGGAGAGATCTGGCAGTTCAACATCAACTTGGAAACAGGACGGAGAGGTACAACCAACCAGAAGCACAGCTAGACTCTAGACCATGAAATAAAAAACATGTATATATAGATAATTATATAGAAACAAAATCATGAGTCTCGCAGACTGGGGCGTAGATGCTTCAAGAATGTACTTTCATCAATACTTACATATGAATAGACTGAGCAGAGAGGGTTTCCCATATTCTTTTTCTGAATTTGTTTGCCATCCATAGACTCTTCTCACTTGTTCGATTGATCGTCCCATTGCAGGTGTTACTTTTACCCTGGACAGCGCAACGACGTACAACATGAAAAATGCCTACAGTCGGCTTCCAAGATCTTCCAAAGATCCATCTTAGAGTTGGATAGCTTTGGGATCACCTCCCGTTCGCATACCATCAATGGTTTGGAGTCCTGGGAGTCATCCCGCAAGTCCAGTGATCCCTGACCACCAATGACCTTCGATCAATCAAGGCCTACTTGCCCGCAGCTACTAGTGGTTCTAAGATGTTGTAACCGTAGGATGTTTTAACTTTTCACCCCATCTGTGTCTGAAATGGACAAGGCCCATAAGCTCCGGGCTGAATTGGCGGAGCAAAGGTACTGCACCACTTGCGACTGGTCCTTGGGTTCTCGCTTAGCTGGTCATTGCTGGGACATGTGCTCCATGTGCAATGTTGCTTGTGAACAAAGGGAAGATACTCGCACCACAACGGTGGTGAGAAGGACGCAATGCTGATCAGGGTGTTGGCGCTGGTGGTGCTGGTGACGCCGTTGGTTTTAGCGATGATGATAGTGCTGGTGGTGCTGATGGTGATGCTGGTAACAGTGATGGTTTTAGTGATGACGATAGTGATGGTGATGAAGATGGTGATGGGGATGCTGGAAACAGTGATGGTTTTGGTGATGATGATAGTCATGGTGATGCTGATGGTGATGGGGATGCTGACGATGCTGACGGTGCTGATGGTGCTGATGATGCTGACGGTGCTGATGGTGCTGATGGTGCTGCTGGTGCTGTTGGTGCTGCTGCTCGTGGTGGCAGCGGTGGTGGTGGTGGTCGTGGTCGTGGTACTGGTAGTGATTCTCATTCAACTTCAAATTCGAGTTCACATCGGATCTGGAGATTAACGATGATTCTGATGATGCTTCTTCGATGATTCTGGAAATTCTGGTGGTAGAAGTGACGAAACTGGAATTTCAAACCACCCAGGAAGGCCCGCGTCTCTCTAAAAGCTCACTCCGGGTGGCCATGGGATTTGCCAGCTCGCTGGGCAGCGCTGAAAGGGCGCCTCCATCTGTCTCGCTGAAGTGGGGGAAAGTCATGGCATATCATGCTGAAGGTTCAACTGATCTTCATTGAAGTCAGTTCTTGTCATTGTTAACATGTCAACTATATAATTTGGCCAATGAACTGCCACTGCCGCGCCTTTCAGTAGCTGCATGCCAGCCTGACTGGAGGAAGGGGGTTCCTGCTGGCTCGTGGGTGTCAGTGTCGGGGTCCTGTCCGAGGCAGGGCATGACAATGCATCTAAAGACGCCGCTTCAAACTTCCAGCAAACCTTTTTGGCTCTTCAGCTAGGTCTTGCGGAGCACCGCGGGTATCGGAAAGACGCCAGCTCACCGGCGACAGTGGATGAGAAGTGTCGTTGTGACTCTCAAGACTGGCGTTTCGCATGGCTGCAGCCTCTTAAAGTCTGTGCTGCCAGAAATAAAGAAACTAGTGACTCTGCGGAGTCCTATGCTAATTAAAGATGCTTTCAAGGTGAAGGCTGGCTTTTTTAGTCGCCCAACCGCCCAAGCTGCCACAAATCAGGTGGAGCAATCCCCCGACTGAAGCACCTGCATGATCTGTACATTGGTCGAATCTAATGATCACAAAATCAAAAAATGATCTAGGCACTGCGGGGATCGGCACAACTAATCCTCGTCATAGTCCGAGTAGTCGTCCTCGAAGTCTTCCTCCCCAAAGTTGTCATCATCAAAAGCTTCATCATCATACTCGTCTCCGGACATATATCCTGCCGTCGGCACGGCGGCGGTGGCCTCCTGATTCTCCTGATGGTTTCCGAACAGCCCAGACCAAGCGCCCAAGCTTCCCAAGGAGCCGAAGAAGCCACCATCAGCAACTGGTGGGGAGGTCATTGGTCCCATTCCTCCCATGCCTTCCATTCCTCCCACTCCTCCCATTCCGCCCATTCCTCCCATTCCCATTCCTCCCATGGGCCCACCATAGCCACCCAAGGCGCTTCCTGCCAGGGCTGTGCCTAGGCCGTTGCCTACGCTGCCCAGCAGGCCACCATTGGAGGCACCGGCGCCACCTGGCAAGGTTCGGGTGGAGGTTCCATCACTAAGGTTGTTGCCAGTCGATTGCCCAACGACCTCGCATCAGGCTTCTTCGCATGGTGCACGACATGCACAAATGCACCCTTCAATTCATATATACATACATATCATGTATATATATACATATATATATTATGCATGCATCATGCATGCATGCATGCATGCATGCATGCATGCATGCATGCATAGATAGATAGATAGATAGATAGATAGATAGATAGATAGATAGATAGATAGATAGATAGATAGATAGATAGATAGATAGATAGATAGATACATAGATATATATACATACATTCATTTATCTTGAGCAAACCGGGCCAAAAGGTCAGAATGACACAAAGAGAAAAACAAACACTTGACATCACTTGACCTTCCAGCCTAGCATAGATACCCACCCCAAAGGGGAGAAAAAGGACATCCTTTCAAAAATAATCTGCAAATTCTCCAAGTGACCGTGGTCAAGGAGAAAGGCTGCTTCAAATCCAACACCAGGGACGAGGCCAACTGCGGCACCTGGCTGAAGCCGCCTTCCGCCAAGCGCCCCTGGAGGTGTTCCAACAGCTCCAAAATGCTCACCTTTCCATCAGGGCCATGCTGACTCTGCACCGTCTCCATAGCCTCACCATCAGTGAGTCGCCATCAGTCACCAATGATCAATGACAAAATGGATGGTTTGGACTTGTTTTCGGTGTACCGACATTGAAAACATGGAGGTTTGGGGTTGTTAGTTCAAGTATGCCAAAATAAAATGCGGTGAAATAGAGGTTTCGGCTGGCTGCAAGCATACCACTCGTCACACATCATCAACCAACCACTCGGGAAAGAACATCTATATAATATATGAACATGGGTGAATTGATATGGATTATTGTTTACAAAATCCGAGTATCTCTCAAAATTTTGAACCCCTTCCATCCTAGTTTAGAAAATAATGTTCGTATTATTATTCGATGGCCATAAAGTGGAGGACGACCCAGTCGACGAGACATACCAACAATAGATTGAAAATGAGCTCAAAACGATCGAACCTGGGCTGGCTAGAGGTACAGTTCTGCTGGGAGTTTTGAAGTTTTCCACCGATTGATGATCATTGATCAGCATCTTCTGCCAATGACAATACATCCGGCTATCATTTGGTTTGGTCCCAGACTGCCCGCAAATCCTCAAGCAATCTGGTGGTTTACCCCTTAAATTGCCACAAAATGCCATGAATCATAGCCAATCGGAGAGACACTTCGGCAATCATTTACTCTATTGGTCCTGCGAAATCGGTTCCTACCTTAAAAATCACTGAGACAGTTACCCCGCCACCCCCCCAAAAAAAAACAGTTCGTCGCAGATCTTACAAGTGAAACGTAAAACCGTCCACTACCTCAGGAGGCCAAACATGTAAGTGCCTCTTTCGTGCCTCCACCTCATGAACAGTTGCGGATTTCTGCTTATACTTCTATATATATATAGATATATATAGTACATATCATATTTCCATGGCCCATGCCTATGAATATGGGTGGTACATATGGGTGGTACATATTCCACTAAAGACCTATGAGAATTTAAATGTTCCCCATTATATTCCCAATATATCCCCATTTGAGAAGTTGTTTGGTTTGTGAACCCCGCTAACTAGATATGATATAACTACCTAAACCTATAGGAAAACCATAATGAAACAAATAATTACCTATTATATCCTATATTATTATACGGCCAGAACTTGCGCTATGCCCGCCACTCTTTTGGGATGATTGTCGGGAACCCTCATTTTTGCTGACCCTTTCAGATCTTTCAGTACTTTGTGGCCTTCCACTATTTTGAATGGTTTAACTTGATGTCCTTCAGGTTGCTTCTTGGGGGACGTGTTTGTTGACCCTCTGCGGGGTTTGGGCTGTACCACAAACGCTGTTTTCAACACTTTTTACATAAACCCTGCAGAAAACCTAGAAAACCCCGAGGGAAAACCCTAAATTAACCCTAAAGAAACCCTAAATGAACCCTAAAGAAACCCTAAAGAAACCCTGCACAAACCATTTGAAAGTGTATTGTATATAGTGAAGTACCTGGTGGGCGTAGCGCACGTGCTGCGGGTTATTATACATATATTCTCGACATTAAACCACTGCTTGAGATAAACCACAAGACTTAAGCCACAGTAAACTATGACATCTAGATTTACTATAAAATGACAAATAGTAGTTAACTATCATGATATACAACCCCATCATATAACTACTACATTGGTAAACCATAGTAGCTACCTCGCTTGCGCGGGCCTCAATGAAGGCGCAGGTCAGCGCGCCGCCTGCATCGCCCCGCGCGGCGCCCTGACGGATCTGACCTGCACCCGGCACCCAAAATGAGTACAGAAAGCACCCTAAACATTACTATATGTTGTATACATCTGGATATGCAAAAACTGCTTTTTTTGGTATAAATATCTATATGATGGGCTAGTGTAAAACTATTAATAGATAATGACAAATATCTATGTGAGGATGCTACACAAAATCTACTACTTTGAAAGCCTATTCTTGTTTTCGGGGTGTTCACTGCTAGGGGGAAAGGATCATTCCACATGAAGATGATACAGTTGTTCCACTTTTAGATGATTTGCCTACTGGGGTGATATCTTATCTTTCCAAAATCAATACTTCCAGCGAGCTCGCAAACATCATATCCATTGCCATGCTTCTTGTGTTTCTTTGCTGGAGGACATGTCCCCCATCAGATTCCCCATCCTCCATCATTCTCATCATCCCGGTCTGTTGCCTCCATGGGCGGTGTTCTTCAAGTCGAACTGCGAGTGCACATCACCCACATCTGCGCTGGTCCTGGTCCAACAGCGAACTTTCCACAGACCCAGGAAGGGTGATTGACCATGGCCATAATGGATGTGGGCGAAAAAAGAATGTACCAAAGTAAAATGACCCGAAAAGACCGATGAACGGTGTCAATTTGGTTGCTTTACCTGCTGCAAGCAACCCAAACAGTTTAAAATGATTTCAAGCGATTCAAACGCGGTTAAAATGATTCAACTTGAATTTGCATTAAAATGAGTGCAAATCACTTAAAATGAGTTAAAATAATCTAATCGAAAATTATTCAAATATCACAAGGGCCAATCATGTTGAGCCATTGCCATTTCGCGCGCAGCCTCCGCAAGTGCAACTGAGTGTCTGATCGGAGGCGCAGCCGGTGATCGCCACAACTTCGGCCGAGGTCATTCCGATGTTCCCCGGCTCATCAGGACAGAAGCCGTCCTGCAATACAGGCCGAACGTTGAAGGGACCAAGTGCCAACCTGCAATGCTTTGATCTGCTGACATCTTTTCTTTTGGGTTATTTTTTTTCGGAAAACCTGGGCGAAGCTCAAAGCCATTGGCTTTACTGTGAGATACACCGACTTTCTAAGCGGTTTGGTTGTTAGGACTCGCAATTCTCGCAAACTGGCTTGTGAACTGAAGGTTGTACGTCAGTGGATGTGATTACTGTAAAGCTCATGTCGTCACTGTCCTGATTGGCTTCAGTCTTTGCTTTGTATTGCTTCCACATGTCCCACAAACCAAGACCAACCTCAGTGTCCAGTGCTGATGGCAAAGCAATGACCAAATCACAAAGGTGACAAAGTTACGGCAGAACAGCTTACAGAAATTTACAGAACAGCTTCCGCAGTCGCACGAAGTTTGTGATTCCATCGCCTCCAAGGTGCCGAGGCGACGTCCCCCAGCAGGGCCATGGGGTTGTCCGCCTCCATGAGTTCGAAGTCGCGCACCCAGTTCTTGGATAAAGCCATCCTAAGGGTGACCCAAACAGCAGATCCCAGGGATCCCAGGGATGATCCCAGGAATGTCTTGAGAGAAACCATGTTCAAAGACTACAAGGAACTTTGACAGTGGGAACCGAGCATCTGAATGGCTTCACCAGTCATCGCCTTCTTGATATTTTCGGGCGTTCCAGTGAAAATGAAAGGAAGATCCAAAGCACCAGCACTGTGACAGGCGTCCAAAATGCATGTGAGACGGCAACCTTTTGGCAAAGGTTTCACCAACATCTCGAAGAGCTCGTTGTCATGGATCATCCCTGCCTCATCCATATCCACCGGGCAAAGGGTTTCGTGCCACTCGCCACGGCCATCGGTGCGCGGCACACGGCCGCCATGCCCCGAGTAGTGGAAGAACAAGGTGTCCCCCGGGGCAGCGCCTTGCACGAGCCAGGCGATCGCCGCTTGGATGTTGGCTTTCGTGGGAGGCTTGTGGTGTCCTGGTGAGTCGAGCCTGGCGACGTCAGTGCACGGATGTCAACATGAGTTTACTTTTCGTACCCATATGATTGCCGTCCAGTTCCAAGGGGCTGGAGAATGAGAATGGCCTCTATATAGTCTACATATGATTCTACATATATATATATATATATATAGTTATACATTGCGCTTTATCGCGGTACTAGAATAGTTCACATAGCCATGAAAATAAACTGGTTAAGAAAGACTTGCCGCAAGAGAAGAAGACAAGAATATACATGAACATGAAACATACAATATTACAATATTGTGACAAAGTGGAGGTACACATCCTCACGTGTCTTCACAACGCCTTCGCAGCCTAAACACCAAACAAGTTTGGCACCAAGCAACAGCACTTGGCTGCAGCCCTCCTGCGCGAAGCCCCATTGCTCCACCAATGGCAACATCCGATGCACGTCGTCCACACAACCATGAAGCTCATTGGAGGAACCAAAATAGTTGATCCCAATAAGCAAGCCTCGGAGAAGAGATGAAAAAGACATATTGAAGACGAGAGGAAGCCGGGAGATGGCTTTCCAGGACACCACACGTTTAACATCAACCAATGCCTAGACCGAAGCTACCGAAACCATCCGAAACCGGGATCTGAATTTCAAACATGTCAACAGTCAATGAATCAAGATCATGTCTAGCAACAGGCATACAGTTTTCCACCAAGTCACTCTTTCTCTTGCCATGTAGTTCCTGCGGGCCCGCTGAGTGTACCTCAGTTTCAGGCACCTCCGTCTTCTCGGTCTTTTCGGTCTTCTCGGTAGCAGGCAAAGCCTTGGGAGACTGCTCCTTGATCTTGACCGGCGACTGCTCCTTCGGTTTTGGCACCTCCACAATCTCTTTGGTCTGCCTTGGAAGTTCCACGATCTCCTTCAAATAGCCGTGGCCAGTGGGCATCCCAGTAGGCAGACCATCAAAGGTTCCAAAGTCGGAGATGATTTTGCAGGGCGGCAACTGCAGACCTTCATCGGCATCCTCATAGCCTCGGGGCCCCGGCACATGGCTCCAAATGGACGGCGCGTCCTGAGGAAACACTTCGCCGTCCGCCTTGCTGTTCACCCCGCCCATGGTGAATTGCAGAGCTTACTGTTGGAGGAACAGCCGAGCGCTGCGGGCTCATAAAGACGCATATGAGTCCAACGGCCAACAGCTGTTCTGGGTAACAACAGAAGTATCATCACACGCCCAAGAATCCGCCAGTTCGTGCAAATGATTTTGATCGACTGGCGTCACGCTGCATTGTGATTCCATTGATTCCAACTAGCCAGCCATCACTTGAGATCAACGTCACAGCGACTGGGTGTCCGCACTGCGGGCGTCACAGATGTCACAGGGGCCTGCAACAGCAATGCCATCCGACCACGGCCACACCTCTCGGCCACCAGCTTTCACCCCTGAGGGCTGTACTGAAGCATAGCCTGCCCAGGATTCGCGAAAACCCGCAGAACTCGGGCAATCCAAAAAGCATTAAGAAATCCCATATTTTTCCATCGCCTTCCAACAATCCCTGATTGCGAATAGGCAAATCATCCAAAAAAATGCAAGGATGATATAAAAACTATCTCTATCTAAATATATATGTATCTCTCTCTCTGACTCCCTCTCTGATTATATCCCCAACTGCAATGATTTCCCATCTACTCCAACGCACTCATGATCCGCTTCGGCACCTTTGCTACCCATCTTCCCTGGGCACTGCTGGTGTTTGCCAATGACACTGGTGGTACTCATGAAAATCGTTGAACCAAAGCTGATTTCTGAATCCTCCACAACAAGTCACCCTCTGACATCCAACAAATACAATCTCGTCATGACAACCAATAAGCGAGTCATCAAAATGAAAACGGAAAATGCACTTTTTAAAAGACGGTGTTCATACGAATGTGTATACATACGCATGATACATACATGCATAAATATTCATAATATATTCATATATAGTCATATATGTGATTATATGTGTGTGTATTTGTTTATTTATAATATGTATATATACTATGTGTGTGTGTGTAGTATACAAAACGATCACAAACAGCATCGCAACTGAACCCTCAAAGCATCTCAAAGCCTCCGGCCCCACCTGCATCCTTGCCTCCTTTGGCATATCCTGCTGGACCATAGCCACCCAGGCTGCATCCGCCTGGTGACCCCTTCAGGCCCTTGGGGCCACCAGGCCCACCTTTCGGCGCCTCACACGCGCAGCTGGTTTTCGGGGCCCAGCTTTTGGACATGCTCAAGAACGCGCTTAGAATCGGAAATCTGAAGCTATGATACTAGCCAATGATGGGCAGCACAAGTTCATCGGGAATGAGATACTGAGTACTACAGGCGCTCTGCTTCATTTAAAACGTGAATGAAGCCTTGGGCACACGGTCTGCTGCTATCATTCACCGATAACTCTTCGATCAAAGTGTTCATTATTGCACCAGGGAAGTTTGGGAGATGGGACTTCGGGACCAACTCTTGGCGAGTTGCACTATGTCGCACTTTCTCTGGCCCAACTAACTCGTGCTGTTTTGTATTTCCAACCCATCGTCTCACAGCCCCTCTCCCAGCCTGCCCTGGAATTCCTCCGGGGCCTCTGTAGCAAGTGCGGAATCCAAGCTTTGACCAAAGTGCACAAAGTTTGCACACAAATCACCAGCCTTCTGAAGCAAAACGATGTCTGTACGTATACTTACGGGCAGGATGAGTAGTTTGACCAGACGGAATTAGGTGATTGATGACGTTTTTTATTGCATTTGCATGTATTGACAGGGTTGCCCGCGTCATTCCCCGAATTTGTGATTTCAAGTCGGAATTCGCGACCCTCTGCGGGAATCAGCTGTCCCTTTTCTCACAATTTCAGGGTCTCAAGTGGCAGGTTCCCCTGGTTGGGTGAACGCCCCGGTTGTTGGGACTGATATACCATGCTATACCAATTCTGGGGGCAAACACTCGTCCTGTGGGTATATGTACTATATTGTAATCTACTGTAAAATGCCTGGGGCTGGCAATCCCATTGAGCAATGCATCAAGGCTGCAATGTGTTCTCCACACTCTTTCAATCTCTTTCACATCTTTCACTACGCCAACGAGATTATTCTTGGTCCGGATTTGTTCATCCTGATGCAATAAGATGACAAGAAATAAATCTAGACTTATGTCAGCTGGTGGGTCCCCGAAAACAAACATTGACAGTGCAACAACTCAACCCCGTCCCTACGCATCTGACCAAGAAGCCCAGGTCTTCCCGCTGCAAACAAAGGAGCTACAATTCTGAGGCAGCAGCAAGCTTTGTGATTAAAGGCCCAGTCCCTAAACCATGGCCTTAGCTTCGCAAATATCTACTGCTACCCTACGGCAGCGCTGCATCCATGTCATATCATGTGATCTGGGGAGGCTGATGAATCAGATGGGGTACCATGGATAACACCAAGAAAAAGTGATCAGTTGTGGTTTGAAATTCAGGGGTCTGTGGAGACGATCGCGACCCTGGTGGCTGCCTCTGCAACTGGGGATGGCACTGCGAAGATACCTCCGCGACCTTCGAGCTCGCTATGGATTTTTTGTCAGGGCGCCTTTCCAAGGCAATTACAACTAGCGGGAAAACATGGTGATTGAGTAGTGGATTTGGGATTTAGGGTGCC
Organism: Symbiodinium sp. clade C Y103; assembly: GCA_003297045.1. Classification (NCBI taxonomy): domain Eukaryota; class Dinophyceae; order Suessiales; family Symbiodiniaceae; genus Cladocopium; species Cladocopium sp. clade C. The sequence goes on from BGPT01000018.1 coordinate 531,078, forward strand.
TAGTCTCACACAAACCCTGCTGGGATGTCACCCTGCCTTCTCTAAGAGGAAGGAAACCACCACTTGCAGCCCTTAGGCCACCGTTGCACAGTGCGAAATTGTGGCATGATCCCTGAGTTTGGTGCGAGTAGACCATACCCCATTTTCAAGACGTCACCATTTCGGGCCAATCATATGGTTGAAAAATGGTTTTAGATTGTTTTAAACAAATCCCAACATGGAAATGAGCCCCGTGCCCCTCAGCGGTCCAGCGCAAGATACGACCTGGGCACAAGGATACGACCGGTTTTAGCCAGCTCACCAAACGTGGGGTTTGTCTGAAGGTAGGGTACACCAAAATCCAGTGCTTCATGGATTTCATGTGCAAAGAATATGTAAGCGTCCTCATTCAAATTTGTATTGGTGGGTAAACCCATGCAGCACCTTACGCATTCTCCACCCTACCGTTGCCTTTGAAGCTGACACAACGAGGTGATTGAACTATTGAACCCCGGGAAATCTTTGGAACTGATACATCAAATCATCAAGCCGCCATCAAAGTTGAAGGTTTCCGGGTTTATATCTTTCAAAACGGTACAGTGCCTCCAGTCCAGGTACCTGAAATGATTGATTTCCCTGGTGCAGGTTTTTACCACACATCACAGAGTCCTAATCTCCCTGTGCCTGCTCAGCCATATCACCCGAACCGACTACAAAGTCCTGACAAGCAAAGTTCCATGATGGGTCCAGGGTGGGAGTCAAAAAAAGGGGAATACATGTACCGGAACCGGGTGTTCGGGATGCTTTATTGGCTTTACCACGTTGTACTGCGGTGAAGAATCTTGGACATCACCGACCATCCAATCGATCGGCAGCTCCGATCCTCAACGTGGATCTTCATGCCCGACTCGCCCTTGTGCAAGGGCTGGGGGGCCAATGGCTGGGTCCCAATCCCACCCCTGCAACAAAAGGAAAGGTGTTTTAGGTGGATAGCATATATGGCAAAAAGATTCAAGTATTCAACAATATTCAACTAACCACCCGAAATAGGGTCCCACAACTAGTGGCCCTTGCTCAGCTTGGGCCTGGATGTATCTCATGTTCTCGCCCTGGATGCCCTTGAAAGAGTTGGCAGACCTTGGTGGTCTTGAGGGCTACCAGGGCTTGCTCACGTGGGTCGCTGCACACTATGAGGTTACCAAACCGTTGTGCCTCAAACCTTGTATACGTAAATAAACCATGATAAACCTGCGTAGGCGCAGGCAAAGTCAAACAATCCAACTAGAAAGACGGGCAAAAGTCTACTACTGAATCACTTGCGAGGGGTCCGCCTTGAATATGGATCAAAACTGCAGTATCCAGCAGGCACCGCTCTCCACTTTTTCCTCAGCTCCTTCTTGAAGCTGTTTTCTTCGGCACTGCTATCTATTTCGACAGGAAGGTACCGGCCTTCTGGACCTTGCCAGAGCTCAATGAAACCAGTAAGGCCTGGCACCCGAGTGTCAGGTCACCAAAAAAATGAGGAGACGAAGACGGAGCTACATATACCTATCCTTACAAATGTTTATATGATATGTATGTATATGTATGTGTATAAGTGTATTTGTATGTGTATGTGTGTGTGCGTTGTGTGTATACGTGCGTGTGTGTGTGTGTGTGTGTGCATGTGTGCATGTGTGCATGTGTGCATGTGTTCATGTCTGCATGCATGCATGTATGTGTATGTGCATGTGTATGTATATGTATATGTGTTTGTGTATGTATATGTCTTTGTGTGTGTGTGTAGAGAGAGAGAGAGATGGAGATAAAGATAGAGCTAGAAATGAAGAGAATGAAGAGAAGAATCAACAGCAAAATAGAAAGAAAAGCAGCTCGAATGAAGCAGAGATCCCCAAAAAGAGTCCTGTATATATGTATGTTAACATACGCGAGTATACGTTTATAATATATATATATATGTGTGTGTGTGTGTGAATGTATGTATGTATGTATGTATGTATGTATGTATGTATGTATGTATGTATGTATGTATGCATGCATGCATGCATGCATGTATGTATGTATGTATGTATGGCCTTCTCTTCTGGCACTCCCACGTGGCGTGCCACGGCAAAGCCCACCCGCTGGCGGCGCAGATCATAGGCGGAGTAGAACCTGCCAGGGATTGATACCTGACATCACTGAGATAGCTACCCTCCGGTGTCATCAAACGTGGCTAGCTGGGAAAACCCCTTCAAATGGAGGTGTTAATGGGAAAATCATCTATAGTGGATTTTCCATTGCCATGTTTGATTACCAGAGGGTAAGTCTTAGCTAAGTCTTGGCTTAGTTGGTCTAAGACTGCAGGTGAAAGTGCGTTGAAGTACGCTTGAGAATGGTGAACTATGGTTGTATAACTATGGTTATATAACCAGGGCAAATCAGGGTTCATGGTAGATATGTCCATAGATAGTGGGGGTTACAGAACACTACTTAGGGAAGCGATGAGAAACCACCAGCGACCACAGATGAAGGGCTTATCAATCCCATGGATTGCCACGCAATGACTGCATTGAGTGATGGGCCATGGGGGATGTTTAGAGATTACCCCTAAAACACATGGGATACTTACCAACCAGAATCCAATCAATTGGATTGGCTTGAGGGAAAAGTGAAAAGCCTTACAGGAAAACATTGTTGGTATAACAGAAAATATTGAGGTTTCCTACAGATGTTCCCTTGAATCAGTTCTCAGAGCAGGAGAATCTCAGCAATTAATCACCTAGGGTTACCCCGAAGCAATCAAACGTGGCAATGGAAAAGCCCCCTCTTGTGTCTAGATGATTTTCCCCCTAAAACCTGCATTTCCTTCGGAGATTTCTCATTGCCACGTTTGGTTACCGATCGGTAGTCATCCAGGGTTGATACTCGTCACATATCCAATGTACACATCACTCAGCAAAACGGATATCATCTCCACCAAGATGGAACACGTACCAAGCCAAAGCCCCTTTTTAGATCTTTTTAGGTGGTCAGGAGATGGGGATGAGATCCGTTTCTTGGATGGTAAATGACTTAAATTGGCTTCTATAAATCCCTCAAGAAGCTGATTTCTTCATCGTTGTGGTGCGCTTTTTTGTTCGCACTGCTAACCAGAATATGCCAAGATCATCCAAGATCATTCGTTGCGTCAAGTTGGTCCCATCGATGCGGTATCCCCAACTTTGCCAAGGCGCTTCCGCAGGAAGGGATCCCCAAAGATGAAGAGAGGGCCATTCGGAGGTGGCACATCCAGGCCTGTCCAGTCACCAGCCACCAGCCACCAAGCAGCCCCCAGGCATTCCCAGAAAATTTTCAGTTGCCAAGGCAGCTAAGGCAGCTAAGGGGCTCATGAGGGAAGGAGAACAGCTGCCAGCGGACTTGTCCACATAGTCGGAGGGTTTCAGATTCATCACCTGACTCGTCAAGAAAGTACCGGTACCGGTGGATTTGGTGATGTTCCACAATTGCGCAGGAAAGCTGCGGATTTCATCACTGAATGGATTGGTTTCATGGAAGATTGTAAGCGGAAACCATGATTTTTACCCCAACTATCAGGCTGTTCTGCAGATTTTGCCCTTTGCACCATCATATATCCATCTTATTCCCACTATAATTCCATATGATATTCCACAAATTCCACCCATGCCGGATAGTATTCCCATATGATATTCCAATATTCCCATGGTATTCTTCCCATTATATTTAATGGGTTTTGTGATCGCCAGCATATTGTTAGGTATAATTCCCATGATATTCCCATGGCATTCCCATCAAACACACCAGCTACAATCCCAGGATTCCCATCAGCTGATGATATCTTGGCCTCTCCACAGATCACCCAGCCGAGGCGCATGGCCCGCCACCACGAAGCCAAGGTCTGGAAGATCCTGGGGATGGGAACCACAGATGAGTCATCAGGTACATTTAATAAGATTTTCTTTGTGTATATATTCATTCATTCATTCAGTCAGTCATTTATTTATTTATGATTATTTATGTATTCATTTATTTATTCATTTATTTATTTATGTATTTATCTATTTATGTATTTATGTATTAGTTATGAATGAATAAATGAATAAACAAATGAATAAATGCGCGTGTGTATACATAACTATGACCATGATATACATATACATCATATACATGTATACATATACGGGTGAATAAAGACAAGAACCGCTTTTAAAGAACCAATAAAGAAACAAATGAACCAGATTTGCGATATACATGATCATACGTGTGTTAAAGCCCAACTCGTTTGGAGCGCCACTTTTTGATCCTTCACTGCGCCTGGTAGTTGGAGCAATCTGGTGCCACTCGAAGTCGCCTCCGGCAACAGATCTTGACTCCTTTCATCTGCGCAAAAGAAAGCGACATGGAAAATCTTGAAACAATAGCCAAAAAAGTCACAAAAATATACAAAGATACTGTTGGCTGAGATATTTATTGCAATTTATAGTTCAGGACAGGTCGGCCTCGTGAGCTCGCGGATCACCCTGCTGGGCCCTGCCAACATGGAGGTGCCGGTATCCACAGCCACCTGTCCCATGGTGTCCCCCATTGGATGATGTGAATAGGGGTGGTCACCCACTTGAATGGTCACCATCAAGATTTTCCATGCCAGTAGCAATACGTATTTTAATAGTGTCTATTTCATACTATATCACTATAATGTGGAGGGTAGCCATTTTTTGGTACGTAACCATCACCATCTTAATAGTGACCATCGTTTTTTCAATCCTACCATCACTATATTTCAATAGTAACTAACCATCGCCATTTGGGGGTCAACCCCTACTTGATGAATAGGTTTCAAATGGCTTCGATGGATTGGTTTTGCTGGGTTTTTTTGCAAGAACATTGGGTTTTGCTGCATATTTTCCTTTCAACCAATTCTGGGAGCCATCATGAAATCAAGGCTGCAAGTCTTGATTGTCTCGTATGATTTTAGATGGCCTGCTGCAGAAGATTCGAGAAGCACTGAAGGGCCGAAACCCCCCTCCGCACCCTCCTCCACACCTGGCAGTCAGAGCAGAGGTTTTGCTGCTTGTTGCCGATGGCAATATCTTCCATCTGCACCTGCCGCAGCCCATATGGGCAGCTGTGCCGGGGCCACCACACCCCCAACCCTGCCTGCCAATAGCCCGTCTGCCGGGAGACCGGAACCCAAAACCTCAGACATGTCGAGGGGAATTCGCCAATGTCAATGGGCCCTTGAAGTCTAGGATCATCATCCCACTTGCCGGATGAAAAGGTAAAAGAAATTGAAACCGACAGTCAGACTCAATGGCTTTTAAGGGATAATGCCAATGCATTGATCATTTGCAAGTTTTTACAGCCCACTACCGGGGGATTCTGCAGATTTTCCGAGATCGAGCCACATGTCGCCCACCATCCTCTCCTGCTTGATGTCTCCGAAGGTGATCTCTGAATCTTCACTGTCAGAGTCCGACAGGAACACTGCAAAGAGAGGATGCTTCAGATTGCCTGCGGCCTGCACTGAACCAAGCTAGGAGCCAGTTTGGTGGCAGAATTTGAGTCATACCTTTTCATATCCCACATGGGGATGGAAAAGTGGTGTCTGATAGTGAATGGTTGAAACCACACTTTGAACTTGGAAGCAGGGTTGAAGCCCAGGTGCAGAACATTGCAGAACTCTGTTGAGAGACTTGGGAAACTCCGGTGGTTCCAGACCCATGACCATTAGGTACCCAGGGCAACACCCAGCCTCCATTCGATCCATGATGCTGAAATGTGGCCCCTGCGTCATTCCAGAGAGAGCCAGGCCCAAGACTCCGTCAAAGTCAAAAGATCCAAAGGGCTCTGCGGTCTCATGGGAAGCTCCAATGAAGTTCATGTTGGCGCACAAATTGCCAATGCAAACGTCGTCTTTCAAGAAAACACCAGTGATCCTTGGATGGAGTTGAAGAATTTGGCTGCTGGAGCATCAGCTCTGTCAGACCGAGACAGTACTTCTAAATAAAGGCTGGGTGGAGTAGAAAAAAGCAAGAGGATCCAAAAGGATCCAAAAGGATGGAGAGTGGTGGTAGAAATGGTGGTTTCCCCAAAACCAATCAGTTCCCAATTTCCCAAGTACTTCACTCACCTCCCAGCCAAAGGTCTCACCGGTTCCAAAGGTCACCGTGAGTTGATCACGCTGCTCGTTGGCACTGGCTTTCGATCCATCCGACTGCATGTTCCTGGGCCCGGTCGCTGGTCGCAGCTTGGTGAGGGAACGACATTCGTCGCTTATACCAAGCTTCAATATCAATGGTATAGGGATGTATAGGGTACTAATTAGGATTAGTTCGGATTAGTGGATTATCACTCCAGATCATTGAAGTAGGACCTGTTTTTGTTTCTAGGTGTGCTGTCAACCACCTATTCAGCCCGTCCCAGGCACACTGCTGAAGCAGACTTAGAGGCATCGAAACGTTTGTGCCTGGCACTGCGCCACTGTCCAGGATGGAACCCAAAATGGGGGTTTCCAGAAATGGATCCCCCAAATGGATGGTTTTTAATGGAAAATCCATGAAAAATGGATGACTTGGCGGTACCCCATCTTAGGAAACCACCCAAATGGCAAAATCAACAGCAAAGTGACAATTGGCGCCTCAAGCATGCAGCGTCATCGCACAAAGTGGAGGGCACCATCAAGTTCCCACTACCTGGGGAGAAGCTGCTGCTTCGGATACGGGTTCCACGACAAGTAGAAGAAGACGCTTGATCATGTTTGGTGCTGACGCATTAATGCGTAGGTAATATCCAACAAAGGTTCAGTGTTTTGTTGACCACATTTGGTTGTAACTTCCATGCCTTCTACTCTATTTGCAAAACTGAAGCTCACTCCACGAGTGTGAAGGGCTGACCCAGCCTGTGTCGAATACTACCGTGGCGGTTTGCTCTGGATGACCAATGTGGATGTTGCCATAGTACCTCAGTGTGGCCTGCTACGCAATGAAGTGCCAAAAAGAGAACTAACCACTCATATAATATCGATAGACTATGGCATGATCTGTTTGCATGCGTGTGCTAAGACATATGTGTCATACAAATGTCATATATGATATATACAGGTGTGTATATATATATATATGTGTGTGTGTGTGTCTGTATGTATGTATGTATGTATGTATGTATGTATGTAAGTATGGATGGATGGATGGATGGATGGATGTCTGTCTGTCTGTCTGTCTGTCTGTCTGTCTGTCTGTTTGTCTGTTTGTATGTTTGTATGTTTGTATGTTTGTATGTTTGTATGTTTGTATGTTTGTATGTTTGTATGTATGTATGTATGTATGTATGTATGTGTGTGTGTGTGTGTCTGTATGTATGTATGTATGTATGGATGGACGGATGGATGGATGTCTGTCTGTCTGTATGTTTGTATGCTTGTATGTTTGTATGTTTGTATGTTTGTATGTTTGTATGTATGTATGTATGTATGTATGTGTGTCTGTCTGTCTGTCTGTATGTATGTAATGTAATGTAATGTTATGTTATGTTATGTAATGTAATGTTATGTTATGTAATGTTATGTTATGTGATGTAATGTTATGTTATGTTATCTTATGTTATGTTCTGGAATGTAATGTAATGTATGTATGTATATATGTATATATGTATGTATATTGTTTACATACACGCGCATATGTTGCATTTGAGGGCGGAAAACATCAAAAGAGCAAAAAGATGCAAAAAGACCAACAATACGTGTGAGATATGCATACATACATATATATATATATATACGTATATGTGTGTACAGATATCTTATAGATACATAATATATATATATATATATATTATATACTAGATTATACTAGTGTATATATATATATATAAATGTGTGTGTGTAGATTGTATAGGAAATAAATAAATGAATGATGAATAGGTAAATGAATAAGGAAATCAATGCATTCAAAGGACTCGGGCTCCGCGTCCCGCGTATTTAAAATAGCGCCTCTCAAGGCTGCCCCAGCTCCAGTCAAGACACGCAGTCTTGTGCACCACCGAGCTTAACGCATCGACACTGCTAAATGCCTACGGGAATCGGAATCATTCACCCAAATAAATAAGAGATAATGATAAGATCATAAAAGCATCAAAGATCGTCGAAGTGACTCTTGCATCTGTCCTTCATGCGGTCTAAAGAGTCTAAATGAATGCAGGTGCATCATAGTATCATATAGTAACCATAGGGCGTCCAATCCAAAAAGCATTGCTCAACCAGGCCTGCAATCTACTGGCCCTACTCAACTTCTGCGCCACGGTGTGGTTGGCACGCTTGAGCACCACCTTGGCACACGTCATTCAAACCAGCAAAGGGTGGGCCTCAATCAGGCCCTGGCATCATCTAATGGTGCAAGCCAGTGGCGGAGTGGGAAGACTTCAAACCAGTTCGGACTGAAGCTGAGTGGCCTTCTATCAGCACACCTTAGCATGACAGCAACTCATGACACTAAGTGCTCCAGGGACTCAACAATGATTGATGGTGATAGCCACCCTTGAACCTGTGAAAAAGTGTCTCTTGATGCAAACGTCCGAGTGACTTGCACAGCAATGTAAGAACGATGACAACCTCAGCTGGAACGAGGTCATGTGGTTCCAGTCCCGTTTTTTCCCATGCCATGGCCTTCAAGCCAGCAGTATCCCTTAGCCGATCTTGGATCATCTGCACAAGAATCAGCAATGTTTTTTTCCCATGCGTCATGATCTTCCTCCATCTATAGGAAACATTGTCAACATCAATAGACGCATTTCATGAACCGATCCAACACGACCAAGACTTATCCACCAAAATCTGCCAGACAAATCAGCACCATGAAACAGAAGCGCCGCTAGCGAAACTGGCCAAGGGCTTGCCATGGTGCCGAAGATTCGCTACTTCTTTGGTCGGAGGCCTGGCTACTTCACCAGGCGGGGTAGCGAGCAATCCTCACCACCCAGCTTTGAGCCACGCACCGCAAGATGCGATTGTGTGAAAATAAATGAAAATAAGATGTGTAAAAAAAACATAGGAGAAATTACTTTCTTCGAGTGATCCCCACCATGAATGTGATACAGATTTTGACATTCTTTCTGGCAAAATTTTCTGGCAGGGAGGAGGAGGAGAGGACAACTCTGATGAAATCTAGAAACCTTCGGTCTCTAGATTTCATCAGAGTTCTCCTCTCCTCCTCTTCCTCTTGGCATTCTATCTGACATTTTCGCTGACATATGCTCTGCCATTCTATGTGACATATGTTTTGACATTCTATCTGACATTCTNTCTATCTGACATTTTCGCTGACATATGCTCTGCCATTCTATGTGACATATGTTTTGACATTCTATCTGACATTCTTTCTGGCATTCTTTCTGGCATTCTATCTGGCATTCTATCTGGCATTCTTTCTGGCACTCTTTCTGGCATTCTATCTGGCATTCTATCTGGCATTCTTTCTGGCCTTCTATCTGGCATTCTATCTGGCATTCTTTCTGGCATTCCATCTGGCATTCTATCTGGCATTTTTTCTGGCATGTATTCTGACATTCTATCTGGCATTCTCTCTGGCATTCTTTCTGGCATTCTATCTGGCATTCTATCAGCCGTTTTAGCTGACATTCTATCTGACATTCTTGCTGGCATTTTTTCTGACATTCTATCTGGCATTCTTTCTGGCATTCTTTCTGGCATTCTAGCTGGCATTCTTTCTGGCATTCTATCTGACATTCTATCTGGCATTCTATCTGACATTCTTTCTGGCATTCTATCTGGCATTCTATCTGGCATTCTTTCTGGCATTCTATCTGACATTCTTTCTGGCATTCTATCTGGCGGTTGAGGTCCGGCACTGCCCACTGGGATCTAGATCTCGCGGTTGAGGTCCGGCACTGCACACTGGGATCTGGACCTCGCGGTTGAGGTCCGGCGTTGCCCACTGGGATCGGGAGCTCGCCGTTGAGGTCCGGCGTTGCCCACTGGGATCTGGAGCTCGCAGTTGAGGTCCGGCGTCGCACACTGAGCTCTGGAGCTCGCCGTTGAGGTCCGGCGTTGCCCACTCAGCTCTGGCGCTCGCCGTTGAGGTCCGGCAGTGCCCACTGGGATCTGGAGCTGGCAGCTGAGGTCCGGCAGTGCCCACTGCGATCTGAAGCTGGCAGATGGAGTCCGGCAGATCTGGAGCTGGCGAGGAGGAGGCGGGACGTGAAGGCGGGAGGCGGCGGGAAGTTGTCCCCCCCGCCCCCCCCCCCCCCGCACCCCCCGCGCAGCTGTGATAAAATCTAGTAACCCTCACCTGGCAGGTGGGGAACAAGAATGTGGCTTAAAGTTTGGGAAACCAGAACATGTAAAAAATTTGAAACTGTACCATGGTATGCCAAAAAAAATTAGACAGAGAGCTGGAGCTTTGTGGGGTCATTGGGCCACCACTTCACATTCAAACATCCTCAACCGGTCCAACGACCACAAGAATCTATTTCTTTTCCAGAAGACCATCCGGCGAGCTGCAGTGACGCCATGTTGCCGCCCGCTTTCCCAACCTTTTCTCCATCGGATGTGTGGCGACGCAGTGATTTCGGGTCCTAGGTGCTGGCAGCTGACATGATGTCCATGGCTTTCTTCAGGGATTCCAGCTCCTCTTGTCGCTGCTCTTCACGCTCCTCCAGCAGAGGAACAGAAAATCTGTGTCAAGCTCCTCGAACTGAAAGATCTCCGAGCATCTTCCCACGGTTGGAAGGGAAAAAAAGGTATCTCAAGCAGGTGGCAAGTAAGAGAAGTGTGGAAAGTCCTCAGCATCCTTAGCAACAAAGCATCACAAAGCCATTTTCAACAAGACTCCCGGTGTCCTTCCAAGCCTCACCTCCCTTCACGCAAGGTGGCCTCAGGACAGTTGGTCCTCACCTTTGGGGTAAGAGTCGTGATTGTTTCTGTTGGGCGCCAGACTTCAGCTCCTCATAGTACTGCAGAGCTGCAGCCAGCTCCTGTTCACCAGTCTGGAGTTCCGCACCTACGCAGCAGGCTTTTTGTGGGGTGGGAAGTCCTGGAAATTGGTCAACTATAACTTGATCTGACTTGGTGATCTGAAGTCATCCTCCAGATATTCAGCCCATAGTTGAACAATCTCGAAGATAAAATGCCAGGGCCCCCTGCCCTTGGTGGCAAGTTGTGAGGTCTTCTCCACTTTGGTTGACTGCAGGTGCTTCAAATCGGTCTCCTAATTCACAGAGTTTCACTCCCAACTGGAGCTGTTTTCAAGAAGTGACAAGGCCCCCGGACTGATCATCATTACCCATCATTGCCCTTGTCAAATATGTCAAGCCTATGCCTATCATCATTGTTTCTGGGTGATAGGTTCCTTTTTTAGGTTCAAATTCAATCCTCAATTTCGGTGGTTCGCCTCCGTATCTGGTAGACACAGCAGAACAATCATGAACAATCTTTATCAATCCTTTTCAATCTTTTCATCTTATCGTCATTATCATCAACCGGGATCCACATCGAACAGTGCTCATCTTTCCGACGTAGCCCTGTCCTTACCAGCCTTGTTGATTTTGTAGTCGCTGGACAGCCTCGGGACTCAACTGATATCAACGAATGTCACCCATGGATACCCATGGTCCATGGTCTCTACATCTCGACAGCATCCGGTGAAAATTGGGCAGTGGAACACCTCGAAGAGTGGAAAAGGGATGGAGGTACTGCAAAAGTCTCAGCACCTTTGCAGAGCTTGAAATCCCGAGTCTGAGAGCATGTGCTTCTGTTGTTCCGGTTCCTCAGTGTGCCCTCACGATATCTCACAACCCAACTCTTGCACATCATGTAGCTTGTCAAACTCCTCAGCGGCCGATTGCTCCTGCGAGCTCTTAGATTGTTGATGATGATGGGCCATGGCGTCATATGCCACCAGGCTCCCCATTGGAATGTCCCCATCCATGTTGACAAAACCGGGAGGCTTCACATATGGCAATCCAGTACGGGTGACCATGGCTCTTAGAGGTGCAAGTGTGCAAAAACAATCAAAACCATCATGTCACATCGCCATAATCACATTCCTTTATTTTTGAAATCAAAAAAAGCCCTTTGAGATCATCAAGGTGTGGAGCAAATCCATAGGTTGTGGGTCCCTTTTGCTTGCACCGGGCATCCCCGTGGTCCCGGCTTTTTCGGATCTCCTCGGATTTGGTGTCTGCCTCCAAGCGCGCAAAGTCTGCAGAGATGGTCTCCAACAAACTCACCACGCCACCCGTCTCGCTGGTCATGCCGCCGTATGGGCTGGTCATGGCCTGGTGACATGGCCATGGCCATGCCATGGTGCCCCCGGCTGATGCAAAGGCAGAAGGGGGACCAGCTTCTGCGCGCAACATTGGCATGGAATGGCATGGAGGGGATAGGACCTGCCAAATATAGGATGGAATGGGAAGGTTTTCAAGCCCAACCTTCCACAATCCAGTCCAAAGTGCAGCCAGGCCGCAGGTTGTTTGCTTCCACTCTGCACCAGGGCCAAGCCGCTGGACTCGTAGAACCTCAGCCAGCGCGACGTCAAATATGTTGAAACCTTGCAGGTGTTTGGAGCTGGTGCTTCGAAACCCCGTCCCCAAGAGGAAAGAAAAGGCCCAACATGTTTCAGATCACCTATATAATGGATACCATCGGATTCCTATGATCCTCCCAAGGTCTCCCAGCTCTTTCAGCGCATTGATGGCCTCCAGCACTGCCGCTTGCGCCTTCTGGGCCTGCTGGGAATGGCAAAAAACATCACGGTGTCAAGATACCGTGTGAAACAACTAACGGGTCATTGCATCTTCATTTCTTCTGTGCGAATTGCCGGGATTTCAAGAAATGGTATTAGTCAGAGCGCGTTTGAAGATTTCTTTCAGAGCTTGGAATCAATGAAGAGCCTTTGAAGCTCGAAAAGCAGCACCTGTTTGCCCTTCAAATTGCTAGAGGTAGAGATGATTTGATGTCGTTGCAGATCAGTCCCGGAAGAAGCGGAGAGAACAAAGTGGAAGGAGCAACAACCGAACCCGTCCACTTCCAAGCAGTCCCGTCTGGATGACGTCCATCCGCTGAAATATGTTACGTCGAAGTGGTGGGCAAGGCTAGAAACATCACCCGCTCAGCGCCTCTTGGATGGTGGCGGCCTCGGCTTCCAGTCATCAATCCCGAAAACACTTGTGTCATGGTCAAAGCATGGTATATGGATTGTGGTCATCCATCTCTAATAGAAATCTTTATCCAAGTCTTGACCATGGCACACTTGGGGGATGGATCACTTTTTTGGGCAGCCACCCCATCCATAGTGTGGCAATTGTCAATTTTTTTGGGGGGCGGGCATGTCAACGGGAAGCATAGCACGGCGATGAAGGATGACACTCTGAGACCACCGGACATTCATAGACTTTTCTTGCTGGCGGATCTCTGTGGCGTTTGCAATGGCCTGTGGCGGCTCGACGGGTTAGGTGTGGGAATCCTGCAACTTACAACTTACAACCATTGATATACTTCAATCATGATCACTGCCAGATTCTTTGCCTACACAGTGGGCCCCATAACAAGGCAAGTTGAATTATAAACTTAGCTTGCAGTAGATATATCTGCTATTAACTCCAGTCAGCCCAGTTCTAAACAAGCTTACCTATCGAAGGGGCTCACTTTGTAGGTAAGTGGGGGGAAATACGCCGATTACATGGAATTGATTCCAACTGTACCCAGGAGCAGCCATACATTGTTATAGGAGATCACTGTCTATTATGCCTATGATCGTAGATTCAGGCTGCCATAAAGAGAATTGCTGCGGATCTTCTTTTGCGAGCTGCGTTTTGAGAATCTCGTTGTGGGTTTTGGTGAACAGCTTGGTCACTTGCACAACACGGTGCATCTCTGGCAAAGCCCCGGATGGAAAATCAGGGGCCAGGGGCTCTGCCAATTCAGCAGCTCCACCAAAAACGGGTGGAACAGGTGGAACAGGTGGAACTTCCAGGGCCCCTCTCCACTTGAGGAGATCACCCGAAAAGGTTACATCCAACTGCTACATACCAAAGCAGCAAAGCTAAAGCACTCACCTGCCGAAAAGCCACCTGCCAGGGGGAGGGGCTTGACACAGATCCAATTGAGGTCAGCTCAGCTTGCTATCATCTTCAAGCGGAGACAACGATAGTCAACGTGAACTGTGGCATCCCTGAGCGGAAATGGATTGTTGAAAATTGTTGAACATGTCCTGAGATGTCCTGAGAAGGAGTCTGCCTCGATATCACTTTCACTCCGGCCTTTCTGCGGCGCTCAAGACTCTTTGCTGCCCTCATCAGACAGTTGCTAAAAGATGCTAAAGGCGACCCATCTGCCTGTTGACCTACATGTACAGTAGACAAGTCTACAGGCGGTGAACCTTCATGGTCACCTTTCATTGTCGGGCGGATGCATTTAAGATCACTTTCTGAGAATTCAAGAGAAGGCATGAAGGTGCTGTTGATGAGGGACCCCAGATGGATTCGAGGAAATAGCAGGGACCCAAATAACTCTCGATAACTCTGTCATCCCCATTGAAGAAGTTCTCATTTCCAGTTGCAGTTGCCGCGCCAAGGTGCAAAAAACTTCTTCGACCTCTTGATGCCCAGATTGGCCAAGGGATCCAAGCCCTGGCGAGCCTCTCGTGGTGCCATGGAGTCACTTCCAAAGTCCCCACGAATGCGAACGCGACAGAACTGAAAGAAGACGGGTGCTAACTTGGAAACCAGTACTGTACTCTCTCTCTCCCCCTCTCTCTCAGCATCTCTCTCAGAGCATCTCACGTTATTTCACTTTATTTCACTCTATTTCGCAGCATCTCAAAGTATCTCACGATCCTGGTCTACACCCCAGAGTTTTGTGTGGCAGAAAAATACTGCCCCAACTGATTGAACTGGAACCTCCTCATCGCGGATCTTGCCCAAGTCCTCCAGGCTCCCCTTGTAGAAGTCCAGCTCCGACTCGTCTTCTGCGGAAGGGGAGGGTGACTGCGGGGCTGTGGCATCAAACTTTGTATGGTTGGTAGATGTCGGTGGTGCCATTTTCTACCTCCCCAGACCTGGTCCACTGGTGACTGCATATGCACAGATCATATCTGCCCTACAAATCGGAAGGGTTCTGGCAAAAAGGCCTGGGAGGTTGCTCACATCTTCTCCTCGGAGGATGCGGCCTACCTTGCTTGTACGGCCTGGCGTTGCTGGACAGTTCTGAATATGCTACCCTCTAGCGTCAGTGGCAAGCCAGGATCATGCCAACAATCAAAGCCACAGCTTGTGATATAGGGCTGCGTTGATCGCCTTGATATGAAGATGTTTGTCCGCGTGCAGCTTGCATGTGCACATGCCCACCCCTCCCGCTCAAAACTTCGAAGTTTCCCGCGCCTGACAGGTCAATATTGACTTCCTTGCCCAGTACAAACTTGTCGAACCTGGGTCCATGAGGTAAAGGACAGTCGTTACAGGAAGAGCAGCAGCACAGGCGCAAGGTGAAAAACTATACAGAGATGGTAATGTCCAAGGACTACTCAAAGCACCCAGAATGAATATCATCACTCATCACCCCAATCTCATCATTTTTTTCATACAAGTGGCAAGGCGTTGGCACCTGCACTAATGAGAGTCACCAGAAGGCCAAATAGAAAGATCTTGCCCAAGAAGTCAGGAGTCACACCTGCGCGCTCCCCTCCCCCAAATTGACATAATGTGACATAGACGCTGAAAAATGCCAAGTCTCAGTTGAAAGAACTCTTTCAACCCCCTGTTTGGAAGGGTCTATGCTAATTTGGGGGAGGATATCTGATACGATCCTGGCTATCAGGCAGAATGTCCAACCTGCAAGTGGGGCGCGCATTTTTCACCAGGGGTGCTTTCAGTACATCATGTTGAGATTCTCAACCAGCTCCTCCTAGCCACCACGGCATCAGTATTTCGAGGATGATGGAGATGGCAGGGGAAGGAAATGAAAGGAATCACCTACTGGCCCAGTATTCTCGCACCCTGCCCAACCGGGGCCTGTCTTTGGCAGCAATGCCTCCTTGGCATGCAGAGCATGAATCAAGGAGCATACTGTAACCACATGGAAGCCGCTGCGAGGTTGCAAACTTTGCAACTTTGCAACCCCGACAACAAGGAAGAAGCAACAGATGCATGCTTTGCTAAACAAAACCCGGTTTGAGGCCCCAGAGTTTGTCGACCGCTGCCCAATGCTCGCTGGGGCGCGAAAAAGTCACCAACACTGGAATCCGCCTGCACCTTGCCGCCGTCACGAGAAATGTTGCAAATTCAAAATCTCCATGTGCAAAAAAAGAATTGATGCGGTTACAGAAATCGAATGAGGGGTAAAGGACAATCTCAACTGCAAACTATAATCCAAATTCTACTGCTTTTAGCTTCCACAAACTTTAAAGTGCCAGGTTGCCAACAGCTCAGAGATGTCAACATTTCGTCAACATTTAGCTACTGGCCTCGGTCATGTCCACCCCAGAGGTCTCCAAAAATTCCAGGTCCTGCGGGAATGGCTGAGCAACAGAGTAGCTATGGCTGGTGGTTGCGCCAATTTTTTTGATCATCATCCCATTTCTGCTGGAAAGAGAACCTATTTGAAACCACCAACCAGCTGAAGTTTGGGATGTACCAGTGTGATTTCATATCATATCAAGTGGTGCGTGAATCCTGTGTCATGCTGGGGTCTCTATTTGCCTGAGTGTTTCAACTCTGTGACTAGCACTGCGGAGAACGTCACCACTACAGTACTGGGTATGATTGTCGTGCAAATGCATGGGTTCCATCAAAAATACATAGCTACTCGTTAAATGGGCCTTCTACATGGTAGGTACCTCCAATTTGGGTACCTGAACCTGAACCGGGCTTTGATAAAAGGGGGTACCATGCGCTGGATAATTTTGATGAATCCACGTCTGATTTAGTCACTGCTGAGACCATACACCACGCCACGTTGGCGCTGCCCTCGCCTCCTGGCTAATGGGTCCGCTGCCGACAGCCATACCTGGCATGCAACATATCACGTTCCCCAGCACTATCACCAACCCAATGGCTATGAGCACCTTGGCCACCCGTGAACACCCAGATTGCTGGCATAGCTGGATGTTCATCCCCTATGGTCCCGCAAGTCCCGCAAGTGTTGGATGGTATTGGCCAATCCGATATTCCCAAGTCATGAGCCATACCAAGTGCCAATCTTGCCGTTTAGAATTTATTCTAAACCATACCCTTTTTTGTTTGTCATTGAGCTGCAACCAATATCCAAACTGCTCCTTAGACCCCGCACATCGTGTGCGGGTTGCAACTGCTCGTCGTGTGGGTTGACCCATAGGACCTGCCAGTCTTCAGAATCGGGGACCTCAATGACCACCCCCCCTCAATACGTTTTAGATACGGTCCAATAAGGGACCCCAAAATGAATAGATCCAAGACTGAACCAGGGTTGAGATTAAAAAGGGGGAATGATCCAAGGAATCAAAACCTATCGAAAGCGGGCAGATAAAAATGTGAAACTCTTGAAAGCAAGCACAGTGCCATGCTGCTTGGTCGCTTCACCAAAAGATGTCCCATGGAAATTGCATGCAGCATCCTTGTGCTTTGAACCCTGGGCTGGCCATGAGTGACTCGCCTATATATTCATCGAAAAATTACTCCAGCCAGGGGGCCCAAACAGTGCGGGGAATTAACTTCTCTCCGTCCATCTCTATCTCGGAGTCCGAGTCTGCCGGTGGGGAAGCAAACTTGGTTTCCTTGCAATTCTATGCCAAAATCAACATCTTTGAAAGGCACTCACCAAATCTCTTTACATGGATGCTCTGAAGGGGATCACAGGCTCTATGCACAAGGATCCTCCGGAGGAACTCAGAGGATCATGCACAAAATGCAGAAAGGGTTGCGCCCGCGACGCAGACTGTTACAATGTCACCAATGCCGCGCACGACTGCGCGCAGAAGTAAACATGAAACTTGAAACAGTGACAAACAATTTAAAGCATTGGTATTCTAGGATATTCCGGGTAGTTTGAACACTTTTTCCGAAAGATCAGATACCTACACTATCCTTAAGTACTGCACACGCGGGTGAAAAAAGTGTCCGAAGTCTTGCGCCTGTTACACCAAATGAGGTTCTGACCCTCTCAAAGTGCCGGATCTCTTGCCCCTGCCACATGAAACGTATGTTGAATATTGCTTCAAAGACAGACATAGAGCGGCAAAAGTACGCCTTCAGATGAGAGCAAAGTTTCACACAGTTTTTGCGCGAGCCGGCACAGTCAAAACCGAACATAAAATGTCAGAGGGAACTGCGAGGCGCAACATAAAGTCCTCGCCCAAAGGTCCGACCCCTCAATCAAAATCTACAGTAATTCTAACAGTTAGCGTAAGAACCTCTGAATGTGGACACACAGCTTGGGGAAACTCAGGCGCTAATCAGCATTTGCCTCTAATGGGATGCTTGTCAACGCCAACAACAACCAAACGCTCTGGCTGGACCTCTTCCGGACTCAACATCTTAACCCATCCCCAACTGCTGAAATATCTGGTGAAAATCCACATTGCGCATGATTTCTTCCTGTTTCAGTGGTGTGTTACCCCCCATGAACAGGTGGCCCATGCCAGCCCCCATCCCACCAGCCTGCCGATACGAAGGCCTGCTGCAAGGCGGTGAGGCCCAGTAAGGCCACCAGGGCCACCGTGATGCGGCTCCCGCGGCCCATGGCGGCAGATCCAGATCCAACAAGAAATTCAACGGATGTGTGCGGGAATTTTTGTGAAAATGTTCAAGAATATCGATAATTTGATTTGAAGACTACTGGCAATTTTGGTGTCAGACCTGCTTTGGAAGAAACCAGAGGGTTTCAGCTGCGAAGAAGTCAATGAATGCTTAGAAATGTCTATGAACATGGAACATCTATGAGCTGTGGTGAAAGCCCATGCGTGACAATTTCTGCGTCTGACAAAGATTCTCAGACCTGCTGAGGTATGGCTGGATTTCAAGTTCCAACTTCCTTGGGCAAGAAGGAAACCACTGTCAACAGGCACCCGTGGTCTGAAAAATGCTGCCAAAATATACTCATAGTTACATGGCATCGGGCACGTGAAAAATAAAAACAGAATCCCTGCAAAAGAAGAGGCTGTTACTTCTGAAAAATTGGTTTGGGGCTTACAATGGAATGCGAATCCATGAGACCACTCCATCCATCATCCCCTCTGACACCAATGATCATTTGCCACCAGGCCATGGCTGCGGCCCCAACTGAATATGTGTCCATTTCCTCCAGCACGCTACCACAAATAAGGATTTGTAGATCGTTTTCCCAAGGCAATCATAGATCTTCCACATCTAGTGTCAATCTACTAGTCACACTCGCAGTTCTTTGTGCTTTTAAATTCTCCTTCATACTTAATCCATGCCCTTCCATTCACTGGTCGCCTCGGCAGAATCTGACAAGTCCTTCTGCATGCCCTCGATGTCCTGAAGATAAGCTGGAGAAGATGTGGCGGGCCTTAAACCAACAAAAGTGTGGATTAAACTTGATTAAACCAACCACAATGGTGGATACTGTACCTGATGGGATGTGTCGGCAACAATGTGATGAGGGTGTGCCTGCACATAGGATATCGGATACCCGATTCCATGTGCTGGTCAATGTCATCATTTTGCCTACTGGAAGTGCCATTCTAGTAAACCCCATTTTGAGACACACCTATTTCAACGGATGTTCATCCCCTCCATTAGCCGATTGTCCCATTGTTATTGACCCACGCACACATCAGTCAAATCACATGTACAAAGCATGGTTGTTATCACATTTACTTCTATTGGAATCAATCTAAAAAAAAACCGTCTCCTGGCCGTGAACCTATCGAATGATTCAGTGTTGGTAGTTGATGTAATTCTCAGTCTTCATGTCACAAATCTCTGAATAATCAGGTGCTTCATAATTCCGCTTTTTCATTCTTTAGATCACTCGCAAGTGTGTGATCACCCACCCATCTCGACACCACACGTCCGTCACATCCGAGCTCAGTGTCCTCCCCAAGGGAGATGATCGATGCGTTCAGACGATCGATATCAGCATTCAACTCATCTACCATCACAGCCTTGGACCTGCACGGCTGGGTTATATAGTAAGAAACCTACAATGTACTACATATACATACGTATACGTACGTATACGTACGTATACGTATGTATGATATGTATGATATGTATATGCGCATTTGTAGACACAGAGAGAGAGAGAGAGGGAGACAGAGATAGAGACAGAGACAGATCGATGGATAGATAGGATAGGAAGAACCAAGAAAGAAAGCAAGGTGGAGAGATAGACATATAGATAGATGGATGGATGGACGGATGGAGAGATGGATAGATGGATAGATATATCCTGCATGGCATCAGTTTGTAAAGTCACTTTAGACTGACTGGAGAAATCATCCGATGGCAGTTGGGAAATCCCGAGGTGTTGGTGCCTTTCAAGCTGTCCCAGGTGGGCGGGTACGACAAAAATGGCTAGCTGGCTTGGGTAGGTGGTTTGGAGTCTAGGGTATATTCAGATTATTCAGTAGCAATCACCCACCACTCATCAAATGGCTACAGAAAGCCCGCGTAAAAATGCTGACCTGAGTGTGCATGGATGAAGTGTATAGATATATATATATATATATCTGTGTGTGGATGCAAGTCGGATACATCCTGCAAGATCCCAGTTTTGAAGGGGCAATACGGGGCATCAAAACTCCAGTTCCCAACCATTTCCCACTGGAGCGAGGACAGCGACCTGCGATTCTTCTCGTTGTACTTGAGTTCCGAGGCGCACCAGGTCTGCTTTTCGGTGTCCTGGTTGTCCTGACAGAGTCGAGGCATTCGCTGGCGCCATGATCCCAAATGATTGCAGCCACCATCTGCTCCGACTTTGAACCTTTGAAATAGGGTGCAGATTTTTTTTGGGATTTTTTTTTGTTTTTTTTTGGGATTTTTTTTTGTTTTTCAGTTTGGGGCACTTTTCCTTGCTATTTGCTACATTTTGGAGCTAAAAATGCAATTTGCTACATTTTGGAGCTAAAAATGCAATTTGCTACATTTTGGAGCTAAAATCTCTCATGTGCGCTCTTCATCTTTGTTTTCAATGTGTTTCAGTGTTTTTTCCATGGGTTTCATTGATTTTTCCATTGTTTTCATTGCTTTTTTCCATGGTTTTCATTGATTTTTCCATGGTTTTCATTGATTGTTTCATGGTTTTCATTGATTTTTTCATGGTTTTCATTGATTTTTTCCTGGTTTTCATTGATTTTTCCATGGTTTTCATTGATTTTTCCATTGTTTTCATTGCTTTTTTCCATGGTTTTCATTGATTTTTCCATGGGTTTCATTGATTTTTCCATTGTTTTCATTGCTTTTTTCCATGGTTTTCATTGATTTTTCCATGGTTTTCATTTATTTTCCATGGTTTTCATTGAATTTTTCATGATACGCAGGGTGTGCATATACTGCACAACATGTATCTTGTGAACATATAGCATGTAGGTTGAGGCAGTTGGCTGTAATAATTTCATTGGATGTTGTCATAGTGCTGGTTTAAGATATCTTCAGGGTTTGGTTTAGGTTTTATTTAGGGTTGGTTTAGGGTTTATTTGTGGTTGGTTTAGGGTTTATTTAGGGTTGGTTTAGGGTTTATTTAGGGTTGGTTTAGGGTTTATTTAGGGTTGGTTTAGGGTTTCTTTAGGGTTGGTTTAGNTTAGGGTTGGTTTAGGGTTTATTTAGGGTTGGTTTAGGGTTTATTTAGGGTTGGTTTAGGGTTTGTTTAGGGTTCGATTAAGGTGGATTTAGGGTTTATGTAGGGATACAACATGTACATATAAATAACCATAGTTACGTGGATGTAAGTAAAGATACATGAATATTTTATTGATTTTCCCATGGTTTTCATTGATTTTGCCATTGTTTTCATTGATTTTTCCATGGTGTTCATTGATTTTACATGGTNTATTGATTTTCCCATGGTTTTCATTGATTTTGCCATTGTTTTCATTGATTTTTCCATGGTGTTCATTGATTTTACATGGTACTCAGGGTGTGCATACATCCTGCACAACATGCATCTTGTGTAAATAAATTCCAATAGATGTACATGAATATATATATATATATACATACATACATATATATATAATTATAGATGTGGGTAGTACTATATTTACAAATGTGCAAACTTGGATTGAAATAAAAAAAGCGGGAGGGGGGGATTGGGGTCAGGGCGCAGCGCCTCCCCCCAAAGCAGAATGACTATACCTGTTCTCCCGTGTAATGCTGTAGGTTGCATATGATACTCAGGGGTGTCTATACTGCACANCAAAGCAGAATGACTATACCTGTTCTCCCGTGTAATGCTGTAGGTTGCATATGATACTCAGGGGTGTCTATACTGCACAACATGCATCTTGTGAGCATGCAGAACGTAGGTTGAGGCAGAACAACTCAAGTAGATATAGTTGGAGAATAAAAATCAACAAGTGTCCTGAAATACGAATTTCAGAACTTTAAAAAAGGCTAGTTAGGACACTTGTTGAAAACATGTCCCAGTTCCTTTCACAAAAACATGCATATAAACTCAGAAGAAAAGATACAAAAGCCAAGAAGCCGCAAAAGGCAATGAGCCAAAACAACCCCAAAAGGCAAAGAAGCAAAAGCCACAAAAGCCACAAAAGCCACAAAAGCCACAAAAGCCACAAAAGCCAAGAAGCCAGACTGGAAAACAAAAAAAAAAACAAAAAAAAAACAAAAAAAAATCCCAAAAAAAATAGCCCTCCTTTGAAATATCACAGAATCTGATTGCTCAAGATTGTTCAATATCTGATCATTTGACATAATTTGTACCTGGTCAGACTTTCTGTGAGACTGTGCCTAACATCTTCGTCTGTACATCATCGCAGTTCAGGCCTGTTCCTCAAGCCGTTCGATCACACCCTCAATCGTCTCCCTGGCCCAAAGGGCATTGGCTGCCAAGGTTCTGTCGTTTTGTTCCGTTCAGACGTGCAAACAAACCACTGCCTTGCATGTGAAGATACTTCTACAGGCCAAAGTTGCTTCTGAGTCTGGGAGATGGTCATGTGCGATTTATGAGAAGAAACTCCACGCAACGCTGCAACACTATGCATGATGCTCACCCATCCTACACTCCATAACCCCGTCCCTGATATCGTCTTCTATTCATTCCGTTCTAGTCATGACTCTGTAATTCCACGTGTACATCACGAACATGTGATCACATCACACGATTTCGCATCTCCAACCATCCTGTAGAGCAGGACCGAAAATACTTCATCCATTTCTATTTCCCAGCATTTTCCAGCCACATTCGCCACAACTGAGGCTGGCCCACTTCACTTTGCCCAAGGCTGCGGTTGCCACTGGCTCCAGCAGATTTGTCAACGCCTAGGGACAGCCAACCGCATTCCCAACAGGTGCAGCTGGACGCACGGCACTGGGGGCGTCCCGGACGGCGCTCTTCAAACGCTGTGCTTCGCCTTGCAGAAAGCCCAACAGCTTGGCCTGGCAAAGCACAGTGCATCGAAAATAGGACACACTGACAAGATCTGACAAGCAAGTCACACTCTTTATACACATGCACTTGTAGATGTATCATAAGTCTAGATTGCATGTTCATGTGTATAAATATAAATAAATAAATAAATATATATATATATATTATATATATATATCTGTGTGTGTGCGTGTGTGTGTGTATGCCACGTATGTGATACATTTATTTGATACGTGTATGCGTGTGTGTAGGTGTTTGTGTGTGTGTTGTCTCCCTGTGCCTCCTGTGTGTGTGTGTGTTTATGTTTCTGTGCATGCATCTACGTGCAGATAGATTGATAGATGGATAGATGGATGTACATGTTTTCATAAACACAAACATCACACATCTTCACATTTTTTGTCCATAACCCTTGACGCAGGCCTTGAGCACATCGTCATTCTTGGCGCTGCGGAGCAGGGCCAGGGAAGTGGCCTGCCATGGTGAAGCCATGACTGGGGTTCAGCCCATCCCAGGATGTCCCAGGGTTTGAAAGTCGAAAAATGAGCCACCAAACAAGAAAATGTTGAAAAGAAGATTTCTCATATCTACAGGTTGCATCATGAAAGTCACCCACTTAAATACAACCTCAAACATCTTAAAATAGATTAAAATGACACTTTGGATATACCTCGAACATCTATGCACCATGACACCTCCCATTCGGCTGCGCCACCAGTGGCCGCCTTCCTCAGCTGCAAAAGGCTCTGGAACTTCACCTCCAACAGCGAGAGCTTCTGCGACACGATCTGAACCGCCTTGGAGATGGCCTGCGGTGCAACGACTCGTGGTTCGTGCTATGGAAAGAAAAGAGCTGCAAAAAGAATAGGACATCTTTGAGATATGTATAGACTGTATAGATGTTGATGTAATTGTATAGAGTCTACCAGCCTTTTTGTTGCTTTTATATGAAATCGATTATGGCCAACCGTTTTGAGATGTTTGGAGGTCACATGCAAGTGCCAACTGGCTTCATTCCACCGTTCGCCTCCAACTCGTCCGTGCGAAGCTTCTGATTGGACTCATAGTCTGCCGCCTGCGGCAATTGTCGATGGATGAAATTCTCAGATTTGGAGTGGGGCAAAGCCAGGCAAAGTGTAAAACTTGATCTGAGAACCAAATATCTGTTGTAAAAACACCTATCAAGCATGATCAAACTAGTAACTAGACTGTTCATGATTCGTGATCGAAACAGACATCGGTACACTCAACTAACGCGGCTGGGACCAAGCCTTCTGCCGACAGGTGGCAGTCACATCCTTGGTTCAACTTCATCCCTACACGAGACATAAGCAGCCCATTACACTCACAATGGCACTGATAGGGGCGCAAGGAGTTTCGATCCTAATTGCATATCCCAAAAGAATTGGTATCAACTAGGAACAGAGTTGTAACCCCAATCAGCTCATAGTTCCTCACGGTCATCGTTGATTGGGACCTCGTTTGCAGTATATCCGGTAGGGGGCCATACTATGTAGCCAAACTAGCATGGCTGACTGGGTTGAATGAGGGGCATACATCCACGGCTGAATCCCCTACATCCAAGTACTTGGTGTCTGCGTCCTTGCGGAACATTCGGCGAAATTCAGGAATCTTGTCCAAGGGAATTCCGGCCACTCAGTCGTGGAAAGGCAAAGTATCTAAACCACACGGGAAGAGACAGGGAAAAAATGAGAGAGAGAGAGAGAGAGACACTGTTCGTTCTCCATCTACCCAACAGGTAGTAAGTGGCTAATGACCGTATTACAGTCCAGTTGTACATGGAATATTCCCAGTTGTAATGGGTTGCACATGGGTTATGTGCATAATATACATATATATATATATACATATATATATAATATATATATATATACATATATATATATATATATACTAATGTATATATATATATATATCATATCATATTAATGTGTATGGGAGTAAACGACCATCTATTTTGGGATAGCTACCCCTGCTAGCCATCCAGCCACGTCACAATGAGGTCAGGCTCCCGCAGCTCCAACAAGCCATCCCCGCCCAGCTGACACCTTGGAGCTGCTGGTGGTGGTGAGCTCGTCCTTGGAGCTGTTCGTAAAATCAACAGCACAGTTCCAGGCTCGGTCCATGCTCCAATGTCTTCAACAGTCCTCTTTGGACGCTTTGAGTTGTAGTTTCTTGGCCTTGAGCCCCACTTTGCGCTCTTTATCCTGGGAAACTCTGATTGGCGCCGAGCGATGAAACAACTGTAGCTGGTCTCACTGGTCTCTAACCCTTCACACCCAACATATGAAAGCTGGTCAATGAAAAACACCTCGAATACACAATGCTCAAATTGAATCAAATTGATCCCTACCTAGGCCAATCCGAAGTATCATCCTGTCTTTACCAAACTCGAATTTGAAGCAATTTGATCCAGTTATATATATCTACATAATTTTTGGGGGTTCCCCTTGGAGTTGTCAAATTTCGGCGTCCTCGCTCTCGGATTCCTGCTGACTGCTGAGGCTGGCCAGCAGCAGCTGGTAGCTGTGCACCTTGGACCTCGGAACCAGAATCAGCTGGTAGCTCCACTCAGAAACATCTCGGCAAAGCTAAACAGTGAAGCAAAAACTCCACTGCGAATCCACCACTACATGACACTGCAAGTTGGATACCATTATACCGTATATAGTTAGTATACAGTTAGAGCTACTATTTATGTGTTTTGACTGTCAATTCCCTTCCTGGAGACAACTGGCAATCCACACCCCTTCTGCGCCACCAAGTCACGTTTCGGCTTTTTCCAGCTCTCGCTTCTCCTGGCTGCATCAGCAAGCGGAACCACAGGTGGAAGACCTACACCACAAAACGCCGAGCAAGTCAACCTGGAATCAAAAAATCGCCATTGGACGTCCAGCCGTGTAGTGTTCTTCAACCAACTTGAGTCAAATCCAGGCCCAAAAGCCGCCAAAATAGCTTTCCCCAAGAAAAGCTATGCCTCGCAAAATGGATCCCAAGCAAACCAGGTGCTGCAGCCCTGCCCTTTCTGGCAAGCCATGCAAGTGGCCGCACCGTCATGAACTGATCTTGGAGCGTCTTCAACATTCCAGTGATGTTGCCAGACTGAAAGTCCTTGGGCTCCGCAATCCCTGCAGAGGGTAAGGGAAAGGCCTAAAAGTGGTTCTGCCATGTTCTGCCCCCGTTCTTGTGGGTCCATCATGTCTTCTCGTGGTTCTTCAAGGGGTCAAATGCCGATGAGTGACCCAATCTGATTCTTCCAACTCCAGTTCTGCCAAGTGTCATATGCTGGCACCTTGGGTGTAGCAAGCGCAACCTCAGGCGATAATCTAAAGTTCAAAGTTCGATCGTCAACCGACAGAAGCCAAAAGGCACGTTGCCAAACAAGTGTCAGTTGTTGTTGTAATATCCAAACTGATTCACCTATGTTGCTTCTGCTGATGCAGCAAAGTACTACTATTCTTCACCTCTGTTTCCTGTCTTTGTGGCCATGCCCTTGAGGGAACCCCCATATCTGCAATCGCTGGCCAGACTGGAGCCATGAGTACCCAGGCAAGTAGAGGTAGTGCGAAACCAAACCTACAAATATTCCAGCCTAAAACATGAACACACAATATAGACCAGCAGGCTGAGCACGTGAGTGGCAAAAATGCTGCCTTTGCTGTCATCGCTCTAGATCTCAAAATGGCATCTGTCATCTCGTCCTCCATTTCCGGACATGTTGGAGCGAATTACTCGCATTTAGATCTTGTGGCTTTGCAGTCCAAATGCAACTGCAAGTTGAAAGACAACTGGAGCTGGGGATAAAACACAATGATTGGACCCATCGGCTTCCTTTCTCAAGTGGTTGGATTGGAAAGCTTGAACGAAGTCGCCGGAACCCTGAGGCCGAAGCCAACTTTCACACTTCCTTGCGATGGAATCGATGGAATGAATACTTGCAGGGTGCAACTGTCACACGAAGGTTTATGTTGAAGCTACCCTTCAGGCAGGGAACAAGTTGATGGGAACTTTTGGCACCAGGTCCTTCAAAATATTGAGGAAAATACGGTTCAAGCGAGATGTATATCTGAGGATGGCAAGCAATAGGCATTTAGATACCGCCTACACATCACACTGATGTGTCGTAGTATTGAATATGTCTATATATGCGTACCATCTAAATACATACCTACATACATACGCCTACATACATATCTATATGTATACCTACATATGCGTGTGTATGTATGTAATATGTACATTTGTACATGTGTAGTTGCATTCTGCCATAATCATTCTATATAGATAGAGCGGTCAATAGATAGATAGATAGATAGATAGATCGATCGATCGATAGATAGATAGATAGATCGATCGATAGATAGATAGGTAGGTAGGTAGATAGGTACAGATATGCACATATCTCCTTTGTCACCACCTTGTCCCACATCACCAGCCTGGGCATGTCGTCCCGTGCCCAACTGGATCAAGGCTTGGGGATGGCTGCCAGCCTCCCAAGGATTGCTCCCAAGACCGCAGATACAGGGGTAGAAATGGGCTAAAATCACAAGCTTTACACCCTTCTGGTTATCATTTACCTATAATGGGTTGGAGCAACCATGATAGAGTGGGAATACCGTGGGGATATAGTAGATGGGATATACACCACCAAGGCTGGAAAAAGATGATTAACCAATGGATTTAGGGGCTATTCCCTTCAAAGTGGCGTTCTCAAGGGGGACAGTATCAACCAGTATTCTCTCTGGCAACTGGCTCTTTGATTAGATCGATACAGTAGGTAGATAGATGTACATGTATGCATGTTTGTGTGTGTGTGCGTGTGCGCATACATATCATAATTCAGTGACTAATTTATATAGATCTCCATACGCCAACATTTGAGAACGCATCTACATTACCTGCAGCACGTCCGCTAGGCCCCACAGGTACTCCACTACATTCCACTACAAAAACTTTCACATAGAGTTTTGGGGGTTTATGTAGGGTTTCTGTAGGGTTTCTGGAGGGTTCATTTAGGATTTCTTTAGGGTTAGTTTAGGATTTTTCTACGTGTTTTTTTAAAATAAGGGGTTGCTGCGGGATTTATGTAAAAAGCGGAGGAGGAAAAACAAAAAACACTTGTGGAGGGTAGAAGATTCACCGCAAAGGATTCTCAACGACGTCTCTGGGTTAGCTAACCCGGTGCCATCTACTTATTAGATCCCCAAATACTAGAAAGCCACAATTAAATTACTGTGAAGGGGCGTAGCACAAGAGCTGGCCGTATATTTAAGTGAATGTCTCTCTCTCTCTCTCTCTCTCTCTCCATCGTGCATTTTTATGTTCCAATCCACATGCACATTGTGCATATGTGTGCTATGTGGATATACAACTGTATATATATATATATACATGTCATATGTCTGCATGTCTGTATGTCTGTGTCTGTGTGTATGTATATGTATGTATATGTATACGTATACGTATACGTATACGTATACGTATACGTATACGTATATGTATTTGTATATGTAATATGTATAGGTATAGGTATATGTATGTGTATGTATGTGTATGTATGTCTGTATGTCTGTATGTCTGTCTGTATGTCTGTCTGTATGTCTGTCTGTATGTCTGTCGGTCTGTCGGTCTGTATGTCTGTCGGTCTGTCGGTCTGTATGTCTGTATGTCTGTATGTGTGTAAGTGTGTAAGTATGTACAGTAAGTATGTACAGTAAGTATGTGCGCATGTAAATATGTAAGTATGTAAGTATGTAAGTATGTACAGTAAGTATTTGTGTATGTACCTATGTAGGTATGTGAGCATGTACCTATGTAAGCATGTAAGTATGTAAGTATGTAAGTATGTAAGTATGTATGTCTCTCTATATATATATGTGTGTATTCATATCATATGTGCACATTTATATATATATATATACAGATAGGCAGATAGATTTTGTGTATGCATGTATGTAGACAGGACCGAATCTCACCAGGCACCATCTGACTACTTGGACTACTTGGAGCCTGCTTCTCCAAGGTTTCCAGGGCTCTTCCAATGGCATCCACTGATTCGGAATAGTCCTCGGACATGCCATGCAGAGGAAGCCAGGCTACAAGATCCACAAATCCATGGGCAGATCCGGCCTGGGTTTGGAATAGGTGTCACGATGGGTTACAGATGCTTGAAAGCATGCATGAGTTCTCACCAACCATGAAGAAAATTGGAAAAGCAGAGGAAAACCATCTGATCTTCCTCACGCCTTGAACTCCACGGCATAGTCTTCAGCTTCCTTCTTACGCACCTGATGTGGCAACAACCCAATTTCATGGATGTCATGGCCTGCAGGAGTCAGAGAATCACCCTTGAAATCAGGAGCCCTCCAGATCCTCCAGGCCTCTCCCACACCAAACCTCCTTCATCATGACTCTTCTTTGTCCATCTATCTCCATCTTTCTCTCCTTCCCTCTTTTCACCCGAAGAGTTGATGAATGTTGATGGTGGATTCCTATGTCCTATGGATTCCTATGGGTTCCTATTGATTCCTTCCCTCTCAAATCACCGGCGGCACTCCCTCGGCCTCTTCTGCCCTGGTCTTCTCCCCTCCGATCTTTTGGATCTGAGCGCCGTGCTCCTCGATGTCCTCGGCGGCAGCGGCACGGGGGGAGTAGCCCGACAGTATAACCTACCATGGGTTTGAATCATGTGGAGCCCCCAGAAAAAATATGAAAAAACATGACACAATTACGAAAAATTGATGATTTTGGAAGCGAGGGTTGCCCCGTCAACATGCATGCGTCTTTACACCTGCCTTGGCCAGCACCTCGGCATCGGTCTGTGCTTTGGAGATGTCGGCTCTCAACACCTGCCGCGTGAAAACTATCTCTAGAAGAGGAGACCATGGCACTTCACCATGGCACGTCACGATGGCAGCTCCAGCCGAAAAAGGTGTCCCAATGTGGTCCTCAACTTTTCATGCTAGTTCTTCTCAAAGAATTCATCCTCTTGGAGCTTCTCATATTTCTCATAGCTTCGTGGTTTTACCCCCCACCCCAAAAGGGCCACAGGGAATCAGGGGGAATCAGGACCCACAGGGCCCGCAGGGCCCGGCCTCAATCTTTCCCGTGGCTTCATCCACAGCCGCGGATTTCTCGGCCTTGGTGCTCTCGCACCACTGGGCATACCTTGGAGATGCGTCCCCAGTTGGGGGCAGGAAAAATGGCGACAAAATGATGTTGGAACAATCCTCTTGAGACTCATTTCTTGAGATATCTTGAGATGATAGGCTTCCCACTCCAACATGTCAACAATCTGATTAGAGTGCCGCATCATAGCAACCACGTTGCTTCCGGGATTCCCTCACGATTTCTTGAATCCAAAAAAAACTCCCCAATATTATAAATATATATATATATATATATTAAAGAAAAAAAAAAACGCCCTAGAAACTGCGGTTCAGTCGTCGTGAAATTTCGTCTTGGGGATTTTAGGGCGTCCATTCAATACATTTTGAGTCATGTATAAAAATACATAGGGCATGGGCATGGCATATTGAAAACTTCCACCCTGCCGTCATTTTCAGTGCCAGGGCAGCCAGGGCAGCCATGGCACTTGGCATACTGCACCTTCTCATCTTGGAGCTCGGCCTCTCCTTTCTCAGACATGGCCTTCAGCATCGTCACCACCTGCCATCTCAGGGCCGGCGCAACCACAGCCATGGTAACCAACATGGACCGATTGAGTGGCACATGTTTGATGTCCAATGTTCATTTCTGGTCAGGTCAAGTCAGGTCAAAAATGTCTAAGAAAAAAAATATGTCCAAGTGAAATCTCGAAACAATCAAAGCCTGCTTTGTTCCAATGAAATCCCCCATGTTTATCCATATTTGGGGTGGTTAAGAACGAATCAACCCTCTTATCTTCCTCTGTGAAATCCAAAGCCCTAGCCTTCTGCACAGGCGACTGCACCGACGCCGCAGCCGCCAAGACCTGAGCTGGTGGTTCTTCACAAGGAGCATCATGGTGAAACTTTTTTTGACTTCAGAAGTCTGGGCCATATGAACCAGTTAACTCCTATCGTCAACCACAACTAAGGATACCAAGGGTTCACTGGTGGATTCTGGTTAGAGGGGTTGGAAGTGGTTTGGAAATTGAGAGGCCAAATCATGAAGGAAATGATCATGACGTGGTAACTGGTAACTCTATATACAGTCGCAAAAGCAGCAGTTAGCCAGGGGTTGATATGAATACCAGTCTATGAAAAGGACCACAAATTGCAAAATGGCTTGCAGGGCCCCGCAAACCGGCACAACTGGGGTCCACGACCGGCAGGAAGATGAGACCTCAAAGTGGAAACTGAGAAAATCATCGGCAAAAATGTGGATGCAACCCACACTGCCCCATTTTCTTCTCATTCTTCTCTATTGTTTTTCGGACAGGCCATGGTCAAAACATGGATCATCCCTGTTGATGCATTGATGACCATCCCCTAGTATGGGTACAATCCTTGTTGACCCTGGCACATACAGCATGTTCTCCTTTTCATCATTAAGGGCGTCCAAATCTGCCCAGGGCCCTCCATACAAACCCGAACCGCTTGCAGTTGAAGCTGCCTCCCTGCTGAGACTCGTGCACTTCATTCTGGGCACTGCGTTGATCGGATACAAATAAACTGAGAGCCACAAAGGCTGCAGGCAGGGCCAGTTGCTGTGAGACCATGGATTCTAGGAGTTGACCTGTGCTCGAGCCTGCCTGGGGTAGTCCATGCTTCTCAAAAACTCACCGAAAATTCTGATGCACAATAGAACAGTAGAACAAGTCTCTGTACGTCTCCATTACTACAGTGTTACTACAGATTCTTATGCGAGGCCCCAACGGCACAGGCACCACGAAATGGACCTCACACAACCAGGTGCCAAGGGCAATCGAACAGACTGGGTTTCTCGCGATTGGCCCTGGTTCTCGTTCAAAAGCTTCGAACAATCGAATATCAATAAAAACAGTTTCCTGGAGGTAATGTTCCGCTTCCTGCTGGGTTCAGAAGGGTTCTAAAAGACATTAACGGCTTGATAGACAAGAAGTTCAGCAACAGATTGCACATCTCGAAGAGGCTAAAGGCGATGCTGAGTCCATCACGCGGGCTCCACCTTCTTCGACGTCAGTCTCTACACCGAAGATTCTGGGGCACAAACAGCCGGCAGACATAGTGATTCGGTGATTCAGTGATACGTAAAAACAGAAAGAATGGACAAACTCAAACTACCGAATGGATCCTGCGAAACATGAAGTGCTGTGGCAGTTCTGACATTGGTTGCGGTTTCAACGCATCCCACAGATGGTGATCAAGTGGGTCGTCCCAAAAAGGATGAAATCAAGAATCTAGAAGAATCTAGAATATCAATGAATATCATAATGAACATCATATCTGAAATCACCAGGCAGTACCTTGTCAGCAGTCCCCATATCAGCCGACCTGCCATGATCTTCGCTCATCCTGGAGATGACCTAGCAGGGTCGCCCATTTTTTGAAGCTCTAAATGGCAGCTAGTGGACAAGGCTATCCTTAGGATACCTGGAGATCTGGGTGCTGACTGGCTTATCTTGGGCCATGGATGGTCATGGTACCCTGCCTGCGCTGGTGTGCAGTATGTGTAATGTGCATACATCAAGCGTGAATCATTTTGGGCACCATTCAGAAGTTCCTAGGTCAACTGAAACGGAATAGGCCCTTTGTCAATAAACTTGTATATACAATTCTTGTTCCTTGTTACTAGAAAACCACGATCAGCTGACCATGTGGCTCGACTTAGATAGATTTGGCCCAACGGAGAGGGAAAGTGCCAGAATACCTAGGAGAAAAACAAACTAACACGAGAAAAGGAAACGAACCCTCATGCCACTTTGCTTTTGCCCAGATGTTTTGTGCACGTCTTTTTCCTACACGTTTTCTAGGAAAGCCCTTCGTACTGGGTGTCTCTCGGATGAAGCGCGAAATTGCATTCCAGCAGACATCTGAATGCGGCTGTCTGAAAGTTTTCAGGGTTCTTTGCCAGACTTTCAGATACACTCAAATATTTGCAAACCATACCTTGCATGCTCTTGGTGTGCAAATCCATACAGGAAACTAGCTCCAGCGGAGCCTGCATGACACCCTGCAGCACCATATCATTGGCCGCACCCCTGATGCACAACTCCTCTGCGTTGGGAGCAGGAAGTGCAACTGGAAGTTAGTAGAAAAAACAACAAGCAATCAACACCAACCAACCAGCAAAACCAACCAACAAAACCAACCAAACCACCTGCAACTTGAGCCGCTTGAGCCTTTAGCTAACCTCAGCCTGTGTTCATGCATCGTGGTGCCATCGGCAAGAGGACCAGCAGCTGCATTTTAAGAAACTGGAAACAGCGCTACTAGGTGAATTGGCAAAGTTGCGACATATTGCGACAGAGTTGGTGAGACAACGAGTGGAGCTTTCGCTCCTCACTGGCGAAGAGCAGCACGGCCCAGATTCACAAAATATCCCGAAGTTGACCACATCCCAACTCCTGCAGCCGCACCCAGGCCTCCACAAAGTCTTGGAAGAAGGCTGCTTGGTCATTTGCATATTTTTGTACATACTCCTTGAACTTGGCATCTTCAACGAGAGCCATGTCGGTGGTCAGCATCATTGTGTTGCCACTCCTGTACTGCTTCTTGCCGGATTTCATGGTCTCAAGTGTCCAGGCCTTGTTCAGCAAGTCCTTGAAGTAGGAATTGTCAAACTTCAACTTGTCATCCGTCCATGGGCCCTCAAAGCCAGAGCGCTCAGCATGGCATGCTCCGACCGTGTGTGCACCAGACAGGGCCACAATGTCTTTGTCTGCGAAGCCCTTGGGCCCAAATATCTCCCGAAGATGCTGGGCATCTTTGTCACCATCGGGAAGTCTCCCAGCTGCAGATTGTGCTCCCTCATTACATGTCAGGCAATCAAATCGCCCGAAGTGAGTGACGATGTCAGGCCCACCCATCACCTTGATTGCCACGTTGGCGGCCAAGGCCCACAAGTCAGCATGGGAAATGAGCCTTGGGACATATTTCTCCGTAATGGCCTGCAGCAAAGGAATGGCCACTTGTGGCAAGCCTGCGTTGGCTCCCAAGGTATGTTCGCCTCCTCCGGCCAGACGCATGGCTGCATTTGGGCAGCCATCCACTCCGTTGAACACGCCCGCATCGTGCCAAGACAAGCGGATCATGATTGGACCACAACCTTTGATTGTCATCAGCTTCTGAAGGTCAGAAACCAGGTGTCCATAGGTCAGGCACTTGCAAATGGTGAGCTCCAAAGTTGGATCATGTTTGCACTTCTCCAACATCAAGGCCACATTGCCTCGGACGCCATTGACCTCCACGATGCTGTCGCTGGTGCTCATCTTCCTGTCAGGGTGTTGGTTGTTCCACTGCTCGGCGATGCCTCCTGAGATCGTCAGAATGGGCAGGACACTGCGCTCAGCCATGAAGTCTACATCCAGGCCCAACTTCTGGCCGTCCTTCTTCGCCAACGTCACCTTGTACATGCGATCCTCCACCTTGCCACCCGAAACTGCTGGCAGTTCCATGGGCGGGCCACTGGGAGGCCATGATTCCATGGTGGGCATGGCTTCACCCATTCCATCGGGGCCTGTGTCCACAGACTTGCAGCACT
The DNA here is from genome assembly GCA_003297045.1 of Symbiodinium sp. clade C Y103. Classification (NCBI taxonomy): domain Eukaryota; class Dinophyceae; order Suessiales; family Symbiodiniaceae; genus Cladocopium; species Cladocopium sp. clade C. The sequence goes on from BGPT01000018.1 coordinate 566,296, forward strand.
GTGCACCCATGGCGGATGCGCAGGCGCTTTGCAGGGATTCTGCGGTAAAAATCAGACGCTCATCAGAGAGCTGGAGCCAAGGAGCGGGGAAAGCGGAAAGAGTCAAAATCATGTTACGACCAAGCGCTGATCCTTGTGGTGAACTGCCTATCCTACAACATCAATAGATGAAGAAGGGCGAAACCTGATGCAAGTTGCTTGACACAAAAAAGCGATGGTGAACTAACTCTTGTCCATTCTTGTCCTGCATCTGCGTGCCAGGGTAGAACTCGCCTTTTTGGCTCAATTGCAGCCTGGCGGTTGAAAAGAAAATGAGGCATGGGAGGGCTCACGTGACGCTCACAAGGCTCACGTGCATTGAATTCTTCAATTTGTGTTGCCAGGTTGGGTTTGTTGGGCGTCCTGCTCTTTCAACACCTGATAGACCCCACCAACCCGAATGCACAACACGAGCTGAGAATACATGCTGCCTCAACCATAACCCCCGTCATTATGGGACACTGTTGAGCGATGCTCTTCTGGGATACGTTGAAGGGACACTCCTGCTGGGACACTGTGGGACCCTCTGTTTGGGCACTCCTGTATGACATTCTGTGCAGACACTCCGTGCAGACACTGGGACAGTCTTGTAAAACACTCTTCTGAGACACAGATCTGGGACACTCTTGTAAGACACCCTTTGATGACGCACTTCTGGGACACTCTTGTGAAAATTGATGCTGGACCCCTCACAAGCACTGCCCCTGCCACGAAAAAAATGAAATCAGCTTCGAAAGAGCATACAAAAAGTTGTGCTTGTCACACAAAACCACTTTCAACACTAAACCTGTCACGTCTCAGTCTTAACATGCGTATATTTCATGTAAATATATATATATATATATGTATATATATATATATACTATGCCTGCCAGACAAAATGACATTTCACGAGTGGCACTATGTCCAAAAGTGGCACTCTCTGAGACTTCCCCATTTGCACGGCCATATGGTCCTCATCGCGGGCAGTTGCGAACGGTTGCGAAAGGTCCGGCAGACGCAAAAGCAACGGCGAGCAAACGAGACCCCCAAAGATAACGAGAACCCTCCGCTACGCATTTTCAAAAAACGCTTCCTGGCCTTCACTCAACGTGCAAAACTTTGAGAAGTGTGTCAAGCAGGCATCTCTTGTGGCAAAACAATGGCGAAGTTCTTACTAGGGTGACCCGACCCTACCATGGAACAAATTGTTTAAGGACAGGTCCTGGGCAGCTACCTGGTAGAATTCACAACAGGAAGCAGCTTGCTGCAAGTCAGTGCCTCACTCCCGTTCGGTCGGCAATCTGCTTGCTGTAGCTGCCATTGGGCCCCAATATGCAAGCACCTTCCTAGAGACGCAGCTGCCAGAAATTTGTCACACATGACTAGATACCTCCAAGCCAATCAACCAGCCTTCGCCCATTGTCGAGGTTCAAGTTCCCCATTTCAGTGCATGATCCTTTTATGGGTATGTGCATTCATATCTCCATGCGCACATAACTGACATAACTTGTACTCCGTTACTAAAATAGTGACAAAGATTGATCAGGTGCGTTTCAATCTTTTCTGTGGCTACTATAAATCATCTACAGTATATCCAATGGAACATCACCCATCAATCATCTCACCTTCGGTGAGATGAGCATCTTCAGCGCCATGTTCACCGGCCTCAGAACTGAGAATTTTGGAGCCTGACTTTGGTGTCATTCGCAAGCAAGATCCGGTGATCTGGATATAGATGCCCAGCAGTCATGATGGTTCATGCTCTAAATCCCTGGCTCGATCTATATTGGGCCCACAATATCTACCATATCTACATGCAGCTCCAACCGGAGCCGACACCTGACTTCCCCGGCGTCCTTTGCGGCGGCCCATCATTGCCCCTCAGCGTGACCGTTGGTTTCAAGCCATCACTGGCAGTATGGCACTTTGCTGAGCCTCCGCACCACTGCATAGCGGGCGCCCTGGCCCAAGTTCAGTTCTCTCATTGCTGGGTCCAACATGGTCCAACCATTAAACCGAAATCACGACCTCATCCCCACCCAACGAACCTGATCTTCAAAATCACCAAGACAGGAGGGAGGAGAAAACAAAGATCACCCTTGTCAATGTCATCTATCAAGTATCTATCAAGTTCCATGAGGGTTGCTGAACACCAGAGTAAATTATCACGCAGCATGGATGTGGAAAAGCCTTGGCGTCCCTCGATGTCCGTGGAGGTTGGTCCAACATTGTCCATATCTATATATATATATATATAGTAAGGTCGGAAAATGTGATTACACACATATATATATATATATATATTTATATTAATAAGAGGATAATTGGGATACAGGTCGGAAAATGGGGTTACATATGTATACATACATATATATATATATATGTATATATATATATATACGGTGTATGTCTATATTACGAATGTATCTGCATGTGTGTATACATATGATGTAACAATTTGTATATTATATATATATATATACATTTATATGTATATATATGCACTACTTATGTGCTCCACCTGCTTGACTACACAACGAGCATCATGGCAGTTTTTTCCACGATGCCAGGGTCAAGTGCCAACTGACAAANCTACTTATGTGCTCCACCTGCTTGACTACACAACGAGCATCATGGCAGTTTTTTCCACGATGCCAGGGTCAAGTGCCAACTGACAAAAGGCAAAACTCCCATGCCTACGGCTGCTATGCGTTACTGCACCGCAACCAGCAGGCAGCCAACTCACCAAGCCCTGTCTCCATATGGAGGAGCTCGGGGTCGGCGGAGGGAGCAGAAAGCTGCGGTGAGCACTCATCGTGCATGACACTCCCATCAGGAGAAAACATGCACTACTTATGTGCTCCACCTGCTTGACTACACAACGAGCATCATGGCAGTTTTTTCCACGATGCCAGGGTCAAGTGCCAACTGACAAAAGGCAAANCTCCACCTGCTTGACTACACAACGAGCATCATGGCAGTTTTTTCCACGATGCCAGGGTCAAGTGCCAACTGACAAAAGGCAAAACTCCTATGCCTACGGCTGCTATGCGTTACTGCACCGCAACCAGCAGGCAGCCAACTCACCAAGCCCTGTCTCCATCCCCCTCCTCCACGCGCCCCTTACCCGGCAGCTAAAAAGTGAAGTTTAGCTGCGCGGATTAAAGGCAAAGCATCCATGGGGAGAGACAGGGCGGTATACTCTTGCAGGGCTTGGTCCAGGTACAGGCGACAAGTGGCAATATGTTGCCAGCGCCCTTTCACCAGGAGCTTGTCAAAGCTCATTCCTTCACGATACGCGCTTGTAGCTGCTCCACGCCTCAGAGAGTAAGGCATGTAATTGAACTGGCTTAGCTTTAGGTGGCTAACCACCTCCTTCCACAGTTCGTGGAACCGGGCTGGTTGAACTTCAGTGAGCAGCTCACCTGTAGCTTTTCCTTTGCAAAGGGCCTGCAGGCTACGTATTCCCATCTCTTCGGATATGAGAATTTTCTCCTGCTGCAAAAGATTTCGTTGTGCTGTTTTTGTGTCATGCAGAAAAAGGATAGCCGACTGGCCCTTCTGTCGAGGAAGCACCATATGCTCCCTTTTCAGCTGGAACATTTCTCCTGTGCGGAGCAAGCCACAGAAACCTACCACACAAAGGTGGGCCAGGTCTCTCCAGTGCCACTTCAAAAAGACCCCAGCAAAAGCCAAGAGCAATTGTGGATCAAGTGGCGTAGCTCGGCGTGGCTGTTCCAGCTTATTCCATAGTGACAGAAGTTGCCACGATTGTTTCAGTTGGCCTTTCAGTGCAGGCCGGTGAAACTGTATTGATGCCAAGGCATAGCTAGCCATGGTCTTAGTATCTCCATCCCCCCACAGCTTCTCAAGGTAACTGCAAAGGATTTCATCCAAGTTGTGCATTCGCACCAAAAGTTCGGGAGTAGTGCCAGCATGATTGGCAGCCCCCTGCAAAGCCACTTGGTACCTTGCTTTTGTATTTTGACTCACTCTTTGCTCGCTAAGTCTCCCCAGCTTTTGCCTCTCTAGCCTCCTCTCTGCTTTGGTTTCACCACATTTAATGGTCCTGCTCATATTTTCGCGAAGGAGCGTCTGCGGGATTAACCCGTGACGCTATCCATCCCCACAGAGGGAACAGCTCCAGCGCGATGCAGAGGGAGGCTATCTTGCGCAGCAAGCGATTCACTTTTCTGCTGGAAGAGCGGCCTTTGGTCAAGACAGCGAGGCAAATCTGTGAGTCCGATAGATGGAGCCAGCGGCAAGAATTGAACGATGTCGTTCGGGCCCGCTACTCCAGCGATCTGAGTATCGCTCATAATTCTAATAAGTTGATGTGCTCCTTCCTTCTCCAGCGCCACGCTTGCGCGGTTTTCCAGACCCATCTCCTCGGGTCCACGCTGCAGCGCTGGATCGAGTCAGGGCGATACGTGATGCCCAAATCCAGGCGCACATCACTTCCTCTGAACTCGGTCCTCCTCAAAAATTGATGGACCAAACGGGCCCCCAGGAGGTCAGGGTCTTTTCCCCCTTTCTTCGAGTGAGTGCAGAGCCGCATCCATTCGGCCCTCCTGCCACTCTTCTCCTGGCTAAGCAGCCTCTCCTCCTCGTTGTTCTCCTCATGGCTGTATAGCTGCTTGTAACCTTCAACCTCAAGGAGCCCGAAACTCTCATACTTCTCCTTTCCCATCTCAGCATGCCACCCTTCTACGATGGACGTTGCACCAATGGGATCCGTTCGCACTTGAGCTGTCCAGAGCCACAAGTCCATAAGGCACGCAACAGTCACCGCATGGAAACTGTTGCCCAGCGCCGCTTCTCTGGCGACTGCTTGGCATATCTCCTCCTCTTTTGACTTCGGTTCATGTTTGTGCATGGCCAAGGTATACCCTGTAGGGAAGCCCATCAGCCTCTCACGCTCTCCCACTGAGGCCACTCTGGTCCCAACCATTTTTCCCTCGGCGCAAACCTGTACTCCTCTTTGTAGGTGTAAGGCGGGTATTTCATTTCATCCTGCCTCCAAAGTTCGAGGGTTTCTTCATCACATGATCGGATCCCAGCTGGGTCAGGCGGCGGTTTTCTCCGAGGTATCGCACGTGTGAACGTCGGCAGCCTCAGCTGCTCATCCACCTCTCCATGCGGCCAATGCCACCCCGGATCCGCCACCTTCTCAAGGGGCTCCGTCGCCTCCTCAAAGATCACCTCATCATAGAGCGGGTAGTGAGCCCGTGTGTAGCTGTTATGCTCCTCCAGCTCCACATTGCACCAGTACAACCTGGGCCGTCGCACTCGGGACAGCCCACTGGCACAACACAGAATGGGCTTTGTCCCCAGTTCAGTGCTCATCTCGGCAACATCTTCATCATCTCCCAGAACGTTCTCCAACATCTGGACGCAGGTGATTTTCATCTCACTGGCCACCTCGTCAATCCATCCCAGCACTTCACTGTACTTGTAAAAGAGCTGGGACCTTGGGTCTGCCAAGTGCAGCCTTTTTGCTGGACAATTTGGACAGGCCCTGACATGGTGACCCACCCCCTGCGACTACAAGCGTCAGTCCAGGAACGCTCCTCATCATTCGCTCCACGTCCTTCTTGGTGATCTCCGTGATGTCTGTCCATACATCACATCCTGGCCACCGCACGGTGTTCAGCCTGCGGCACGCTGGATCTTGTTCGATCACTACCAATCGGTCGACCTTCATCCTGGCTAATTGTAAAGCCCTGGACAGGCCGCCGATACCGGCAAAACAATCGAAAACCAGCGTCACCTGTTTTTCGTCCACAAGCTACCAGCTTCCATTGAAACATCATCGGCCTCCTCCTCTGCCAGGTACATTTCTTTGATCCCCTGACTGGTCAATTTGCCACCGTACACAATTCCTCCTCCTGACTCACTGGCGTCTGACGCAGTCACGAGGTCACTCACTTTGGCTCGAAGGTTTGTCACTCTCAGAGCCTGACACATCCCAGCCAGCAGGATCTCCTCGACCGCTTTCACCGACAAGTTCCTCATGACCTCGCCTTCACTGATTTCTTTCCACAGGTAGTCAAACACCCCAAACAATGGGCGTCTGAACTGCATTGTGCGCACTTCACGGCCCAAAAAGACCTGCAAGGATTTTCGTGGCACCGTCTCTTGGCGCAAAATCCGGAACCCCAGAGAAAGTGTCTCTAGGGCCCTTCTGGTAGCTCCTTTCAACAGGCCTTTGTCTCCATCCAAAACGGCTCCAAGTTTACTGGGGCCCTGACAAGCGCCTTCCCTTCAGACACTGGTATCCCCCAGTGTTCATAGGCCCGTCGGAGTCTCAGCTGCTCATCTGAGGCCTTTCCCTGGAGTGACTCCGCAACTTTCTTCTCCATCAGTTCCAGGAGGCTGGTGTCATCCAAGTACAGCGACCATAAGCTGTCAGACAGTCCCAAGTCAGGGAATATTGCATCTCGCCTGACCTCAAGGGCTGGAACAAGGGCCGCTCCTCCTGAACGCCCACAGCGCTCGCCCAACCCATTGGGAGCACTGCCGCTCCAACATGGACTCGTCCTGGCTTGTCAATTCCAAGAACACTCCATGGCACTGTCTCTCGGAAACACGGCATCCTACTCCGTTCCTGAGGCAAACCAAACAGGTAAAAGGCCGCCATCAGATCATCCGCTGACAGTCGTACGACATGCCCCTCAGGCAATACCACATGTTGAAGGGCTGCTGCTCCTGACAGCGTGCCCACATCTCCTGTCAGAATTCTTGTTGCCGCGTTTGTGCAGCGGAAGTCCATAATCAATCTCAGCACTGATCTTTCATCTTCCAGATATTTTCCTGGCTTTGGGACCCCAAAGGCCCCATTCAACAGCATCTTCCCCTTTACCTGAACTGGCTCCTCAACCGGCACGACCAGTCCTCTCTTGTGCAACTCTTGCACAATGAGTTCCCACTGCTCAGGACTGGCATGGACCTTTGGACTTGGGAGATCCTCCGGAAGTTCCTCCTCAGGTAACAAATTCCCAAGGGCATCTTCCAACCTCTCCCGGAGTTCGCCGTCGCACAGTTCGACAAGACGAACACTGCCGCCAAAGCCAGCAGGTGGTAATCCGGGGAGTATCTGGTCCAGAGTTAACTTTTGAGCCTTCTCCACGACTTCTCCATGGTAGCTGATCCTCACATCTCCTAGTTTCGTTCCCCACTCACCCATCTCTGGTGAGCGAGGCACTTTCTCCTTCACCTCTGATGTGTCATCCACAAAATCCTTGACCGTCTCCCATAGCCTATCCTGAGCCATCTTCTGACCTTTGCTGGGCTCTGCTGGTGGCATCCGGCTCTGTGGCGCTCCCCCACTCCACAAGAAGTTCAGGAAAGTCACCACTAAACCATGCCACACCAGCAGCCCAACCCTTCTCATCTCTCTGGCTGCCTTCTCCTTCCCGCTCTTCTTGGTACCCCAAGTCCCTGCAAGTCTGCGGAACTCTCCAGACTCCCATATCCTCTGGAGCTCCACCTTGCTATCAGGCAGTAGTGGCATTGGCAAAAGGCTCCGCTGCCTCTTGCCTTCTCCGCCATCGTCTGACCCTGGCCCTGCCAATCTTTCCAAGTACTTGGACAAGGGGGTACCACTGCGGTTTATCACCAAGGCAAGCAGCGCTCATTCTGCGCTATGCTGAGCCCCCCACACTCCTCCGACTTCAGCCATGCCTTCATTGTCTCCAACAGGTGGCCCGCATCAGGTGTCACTGCGGTAGTTTCGAAGGACTCCTGCTCATAGCTGGCCTCCGGGGAGTGGGGCTTCGATCCTGCAGCTTCTTTCCCTCTCCTTTGCCTTTTCCCTTCTTGTCCTTCCTCCAAAACGGCCTTCGTCTCTTCCCTTTTCCTTTTCCTCCGTCTCCTTGAGCCCGAGCTTCGTTCGCCGGCCTCAGCTCTACGACTGGTCTCTCTCCTTTTCCTTCTGCTTCTCTCGGGATCTCCTTTGGCTTGTCTTCGAACCTCACCAGTCTCGGCTCTGGACTTCTCCTCAGCTGAGCCTCTCCTTTCGGGTGTGGCGTCACGGGAGCTGTGACCTTGCCCCCGCCGCCTTCTCCCTACTTCGAGTTCTGGCCCCTGTTCTTGCCCATCATGTTTCTCAGCTTGCTCTGGGCCAGCTCGTGACGCGCTGCTTTGCGTCTTTCGAGCTCCCCCGTGAGGCTGGTGGCGATGGGGGGTATCAACTCCTGATGTCTGGCAGTCTGCCATGACTGGTCTCCGAGAGACGTTTCCAGAGCTTTCAATCTCTGGATCATCAAATCTCCCAGCTCCGGCAACCTTCCGGCCAGAAGGAGATCTACTCCGGTTCCGAAGGTTACCATCTCCCTCTGATTGCGGACCCCCATCTGGCCTGCCGGGAACCGACTCATGACGATCTGGTTTATGTACCCCATCATCCGGTACCGTGACCAGTCGTCCTCGCCTTCCTCGGTCCCTGCTCGATCTCCTAGGTAGCGCTGCAGCTCCTTCATGGCTGACTTCAACAGCCTCCCGGGGTGTCTCTTGCTCAGCGCCATAGTTCGTCCTCCCCCCGGGCAGAGGGCATGTGAAAACCTTCTGACGACTGAGATAATCCGCTTCCAGCGCTCCTAGACTTGCTCGAAGCTTCACTCCGCTCCTTGCTTCGGCGTTTATGCCTCCTCCTAGACCTGCTCCGGCCCCTTTCTTTATTCTTTCTTCTCCTCTCTGACTCCTTTTTGCGCCAAGCCTCTCTTTGCTCAGCGGCTCTCCTTTCCAGCAAGGCCCCAACTGACCCCCGCGGCTCTATCTTCTCAGGCGTCTTTTTCTCCTTTCTCTGACCTTCACCAGCTAGGTCCTCACCAGCCCCTCCTTTTCTGGCTTCCTCCGCAGCTCTGTCAAGTCCTGTGTGATCACCCCCACCCCCACCAGGAGGGCCAGGGGCTCGACCTACAGCAGGCTCAGGAACCCTTTCGGCCGGCACAAAGCCTTGGACCCAGTCCCTGACGAGCTCTATGGCCAGGGGCTTCATGTACTCGTTCTCAGCCATGATCAGAGGATTCACCATCCGCCAGCGCTGCACATGAACCAGCTCCCGACGATCGGCCCGGCTCAGCCTCATTGGGCAATCTTTCAACTTTGAGCCACATAGATGGTACACTCCACCACCATTCTTGAGCTTTGCATTTCCGTACCACTCATAGTAAGGGTCTGAGGCCTTGAGGTGGTCAGCAACCAAGATTCCTTCGGCGTACCCCTCCCAGTCTCGAAGGACCATGACTGCTCTTCCTTGAGGGCGTCGTTGGTCATTGTAGCATTCGTACTCCACCAGGGCATCCTTTGTCATGCAAGCCCGTGCAATGTCCAACACTGCCTCTCCTTGGGCCTCACCATCATTCCAGGCCACATCCTCAGCGGACAACCCACGGGTGACAGCCTTATGCCAGTCACTCCCAAGTCCACCTTTGGCCAGGAGCTCTCTGCGCAGGGCCTCCAGCGCCATGGGCTTCTGACCAGCCTATGCTGGCCAGGACAGAGGCTCAGGCCTCCCCGCCCGCCGAGCCCCACGCAGCTCCCTCCTCTTATCCTTCTCCTCTCCTTCTCTTTCTCTCCTTGAACCCTCGCTGACCTACCCCACTGAGGGGCCTGGCCAGCTCACACTGAATTTGTGAGGTGCCCAGTCACCCTAGTCCCAAAGGACCCTGGATGGCCAGGCTACCCCACCAGCTTTTCAAGAAGCTGGTGGCCCGTCCACCCCTATCCCAAAGGGACCTGGGGGGACAAAACCACCAACCCTTAAGCAGAAAGCTGCGGTGAGCACTCATCGTGCATGACACTCCCATCAGGAGAAAACATATACATATTTATAGTTACTATATGAATATACTTGTAATAGTCCTTGGTCTATAAATTGGTAGATTATCACATGCAAAGATCCGGGCGTCCCGCCTACGCCCCTGAGGCGGGCGCAGGGCTCCAAGCTTCAGCCAAAAGAGGCATCACAATGTGGAGTTCAGCACTGAAAAGTAGCACTTGATCAGTACAAGAAATGGATTTCAGCAATGAGGATTTCAAAAGTCGAAATTGTGATTTCAGATGATCTAAAATGGTTTCAGATGATTTCTGCTCAGAAAATGATGACTTTTCAGGCAAACCCATATTGCAAGCATTCAAGCAACCACGGAGGAAGTCACTTCTCCTCCGCTCTATCGTCCCTCCATTTTTGCTAATCGATTCAGCAAGATTGCGCCCATTGGCAAGGGCATCTGTTGCCACTCCAACCAGTAGGGTATGGGGTTGTCCGTTTTCTTGAACAGAATAATTGACCCAAAAAAACTGGTTGCCAATAGTTTGAATCATGTAAAATTCCTAAATCTGTGCTTCACAACGGATCTGGATTTCTGAGCCGTTCTTCGTCATGTGATGAGCGTCACGTTGCCGGTTGCAAAGTCTTCAGCCGCGTCAATGGGGCGGTACCAAACGGTCGCAGAAAGGACCCAATACCTCCGCCGATCTCAAGAACCCACTTGACACTTGACTGGTGCAAATATATGATGTGCAAAATATGCCCAATGATTCATGGACTGCACTGGCGAACTGTGATCCAGAGATAGTTGCAAAATCAAAACAATGTCAATGCGTTGGTGAATGAGAACGGCCACCACCGACTGCCACCACCGCATCATCCTTTGATTAATTCGTTGTGCTGTGCTGAATATTGAGCATGTCCCCCGGCGCACCCACCCACCAACAGGACCAGCAGCACCACAGGGCAAGCTACGTCAGGTTCTCGGTTCACAACATACATATATATATATATATATATATATGTGTGTGTGTGTGTGTGTGTGTATCATCTTTATAAATTGTGCACATGGGACACGAGACAATCAAAAAGCAGTCGTTACTGGGATGAAACATCCGCCTGCCAAGCTCGTCACATCCATGTGTGCAGACATCTGGGCCCCAGGCTTTTGTAGCACAAGTAGGTCAACGTACCTCCAGTTGCAGAAAGGCTGCACGTTGGCTGCAAAGACGCGCCCGCTAAACTGCAACCGCCAAATGCAATAAATAAAAGAGATTTGCTGCCAACTCGAACTTCATGGCCGGAAAATTTACAGTATCCCGCGATATCCATGATCTCCCTATCTCCCTGGGGTTGGATGTGGATAGGTCACTTTGGAGATTGTCAGTGTTATTGGGACTTCAAGTTTGGGATCTCTCATGCTTCAAGCCCAGTCGTCGTGCCTCCAAGGGTCACAACAAGAACCACCTCCAGCACTTGCCTTGGCGGCCACTTAAACAAACCATGGGCCCGTGGCAGTCACCAGCTCAACATAGCTCAACCACATTTGGGCGACCCCAACGGAGGAATCACCTCGTCCACAAAGAGCAAGGGCTTAAGGATCCACTCAAAGACCTCTGGGCAGCTCTTCTATCACTACTATCACTCTGGTCGAGCTTGTTCAAACATCTGAACATCTAGAGTCTGGAATGTGGTCTAGACCTTCGCTCATGATGGTGAGGTATCCTGAGGCTGCCGTAATACGTTTGACCATGTTTGACCCAGACCTCCACACAAACGATTCCCGTTGACCGTTGAACCCTGCCGTTCCCCAACCTTGCCCACTGGACCAAGGATGGCCAGCAAGGGTCCTCTGAGCAGGATCACCACCACCTTAGCCAAGATCGGCCCAGGCAAATGGCCCCCAAAACCTCAGCCTTTGAAGGCCGAAGCATGAACAACCAGCAGCGAAAATTGTAAAATGGCCAGTGTTGGTGCTGGTTCTGTCATGGTTTCCGCACCAGCGTCGCCAGGCAGTTCAGCAACAGCCGCCGGCGCCCTTCGGTGGTCTCCAAAGACTCGGTCAAGTCTCGGCAACACCTGGCAGACTCACGGCGCGGGTATTTTGATAGAATCGGAATACACATGGGCTCATGTGTAACATATTATTCACTTACAGAGAAATAATCCTCTTGATATATCTTGATTCAGATTCATGCACTATGCCTCTTGTGTGTTTCGTTTCAGTGCTCATGCATCTCGGCGTGCACAGTCAGGGCACCGTTGGCATAGGGTGCCGGGGTAGCAAACCTGTGCACAGCTGATGACGCAAGGATGGGGCGACTGAATAGCGATGTAAGTTGTAAGGGGAACCCATAGGAAACCATGGTCTCTAGATATATTATATATATATATATTTATTTATTTATTTATTTATTTATTTATTTATTTATTTATTCATTTATTTATGGTTTTATTTACTTATTTACTTATTTATTTATTTATTTACGGCCTAAATATGTTGGTTTCCTGTCAATGTTCACCTCAATCAATTCTTGGAGTGATGTGATGCTGCAACCCACCTCCTCAGGCTCAATGGATTGGTAGGCTGTCGCAGGCACCTCCTTGAACGGTCAGCAAGCGGATTCAATGGGATTCAACCAACATGTCCCAAGCGTGACCCCCGGCATCAAGGTCCCGACAGCCGCAGCTTGCCTGAAGAGCAAAACAATCCCTGGATTGCGACAAGGCCATGGGCGGTCCCAAGATTTGGTGACGTTTGCGATGATTTGGATAGTGACTCCAATCATGACAAGTATCCAATACCCTCCTTGCTCTTGGAGCCTCAAAACCTGTGAATTCTCATTTGTAGAGGCTGCCGGCTGCCGTGTCCCCAATTCCACCAACAAAGCTTCCAAAGTGCCATTTACAAAGTGTGCAGGCTTTTTTGGGCTGACAAACCTCAATTCCAAGGTTTGGAGTATCCTTACCCGCTACTTTTTCAATTCACTCTGTTAAGCCTCAAAATATATACTGCCAATTCTCACGTTGCTGTAGTCTTCTGACAGGTTCAGCTAAGCCTGGACGCAATAAAAAGTACCAATTCCAAATACACGCTGCACTTTTCAAACGTTTGGCTTGGGGCCTTATGTGCAACCCTTTTGAGGTGTAAACGTTCCCATTCTAACAGCCCCCATTCCTTTCAAAGCCTGTCTATCACGGGGTTCCGGACATCAGACCAGAGTGCGTCTCCAACTTATGTGCTCGGCGCCCAGTGGCACTGATTGGCTTATGTTCTTTGACCAAAAATGTGGCAGACCCAATTATGATATATAAACTAGCCCAACTATCAACCATTTGGGGTTCATATATTGGGTTTAGCGTTTACCCAATCATATGCCACTTCTTTCACAGACAGTCGAAATTCCACAAAAGATATTGCCTCTGCATCTCAGCAATCGCTCCAACCTGAATGCCTACAAGACAATGCCCTGTTGAGAAGTTGTTTGAGACACCTATTTCATGTGCATAGCTGGAAGTCATCTAAGCCCATTAAAAAAAAAGCTTGACAAAAAGCTTGACACACCTGATCTGCCATATGTTTGAAGTGTTTCTATCACCTTCAATCGGTTGTTTCTGCTTCTACCCCGCCTGCCAGATGGCTTGAGCCGAGCATGAGCTTTGCTCAAGCTGCACTACAACCCTGGCTTCCCCTTTTGACGCCTCATCCCATGGTGTCATGCCTTTTTTGACTGCGCCCTCCACACGGACCATTTTCTCTCTCTCCATCACCCGGACCATTGGTCATGCCTTTTTTTGGGGTTTATGACAGTTGGGTGACCAATTTCATGGTTGATTTTCCATATATGGTCGTTTCTGGACAACCCCATTTTGCTAGCAATCTGACCCCAACAAAACTGAGGAAATTGACGAACCGCCCAAATTTCTGGGGGAAGAAAAAATGGTTCATCATGGTTCACTCCACCAGGCCCTTCCTTTTCCACGCAGCACTGGTCGGCCGAGCAAAATCGCAGAGGTGCAGAAATCGCCACGCCTCGATGGAGTACCCTGGGCGATCTTAAGAGTTGCAGGAAACAACAGCCTGGTTGTCGATTCGAGGCTTAAACCGCCTAGTAGACACATTGATTTTGTGGCGTTCAGGTCAGATCTAGGGTAAATGTAGCTGGAAGACTACACTAGGACCACAGCTGGAGCTGACCAAACCTGGTGCGTCCAGGCAGCTAGGAAGCTTGTTGCTTCACCCAGACATCCACCATGATCGCTTGGCCATTCAACAAGCTCCTGGGGGGTCATGCGGATATTTCAGATTATATATATATAAATATCAAATATCCATGATTGTAGGAGTAGGTTGTATCTGTTATATCCCAACTTATGGGGATGACTACAAAGTCTTTATAAAGTTGTATGCCCATGAAATTCACCCCAAGTGCACTCCCAAGTATGGTCCCATGCCCAGCGCTGCTCCCGTTGAGCATGGTGATGGCGTTCGCCGCCTCCTCAGCCGTGGAATAGGACACCCCTCCGGTGCCAGCGCCTTTGCCGCTGAAGCACTCTACCCAGGTCGTCTTGCCTGCCTCGCCAGTTGCGAAAGCAATGTGCCGAAAGGCCGAAAGGGTGCCATAATATGGTGCCATTTGGATTTTTAATGATCTTTACATCGCCTCCAAGAGCCATTTGGAAATTCACCGGCCACCAGTCATGGCCTGGTTCATATGCTCCTGCAAGGCTTTCCATTGTGTTCCCTCGGGCAGGTTGCCAATCCAGCATTTCAACGACGGGTCCACCTTCAGGCCGTTGCCCTTGCCCTGCCACTCTCACAGAGTTGACACAGCTTGCAAAATTCCACGGATGAAAAGTTAATGCAGTTAAGAGTTGAAAGCGGTTCAAAGTTGATGTGCCAAAAAAAATATTGTGATGGTCACGCATGCCATCTTTCCTGTTTGCTCACTGCCAACTTTGAGTGAAGAAAACATTTAGAAAAGATTGAACCAAGGTTCAAGACACCAAACGCAAAACTGTCGTTAGCCAAGGCAATTTCACAAGCTCAGAAGTCCTCTTGGAGAGTGAAGTCTAGTGTTCCAAGCGTTGGAACGAATTTGAAGCCCCAGCATGCCACACTTAGCAAAGAACCACTGGATGGGTCAGAAGATGTGTATGAGTCAATTTGAAGGAAACCAGCTGCAATCAGGCAGGCCATGCTTTTAGCCACGCATGGCGATGCTGCTGATCCTGGAAAGGTCCTTTGGACCATGAGGGGTGAAACTTTCTACGAGTGGCAGCCACCGGCCCCACGAATGCAACGATCCAAACGGTCTCCACATGTCTCCACACAATTGGCAGGGCGCAGCCGATGGCTCCCTGTTCCTATCATCGCCTCATGAGGTGGTGCTCCACAATGGGTACAACCAGAGGAGCTCGGTCCGGGCAAGCCTGGTACGGGCAAGCCGCAGGAACGGCACAACTTGGGTCCTGCCACGGAGCCCTGCATCACCTGCACCGTGGTGCTAAAGGATGTCATGGAATGCAGCCTCTCACAGGTCAGTCGCAGTTCACAACGATCGCTCCTCAACCTCTGCGGGTAAGGCCGATACTGCACCTGCCCAGGCACCTCAGTGGAATTCTCCATGTGGCTGCGGAATCGGCTGATGAGTCCGTCGGCCCAACGTTGATGCTGTTGGAGACTCAAGGCCTGCAAGTCCAAGGTGCGGTCTTCTGCGATGATTGAAATGAGAAGATTGGGATCCAAGCGTTGCCCACTTTTGGGGCGACAGCATAGCACAGGCGGCGTCTCAGCCTGCCTTGTGACTGGCGTCGCGATGCCCACGCAAATGTCCTGGATGTTCGAAAGGGGGAAAACGCCTGCGTTCTTTGCCGCAGCATGATCCTTCCAAACAATCGCCTTGAGCCCATCATCAAATTCCACATATCGCCTCTTAGCCCTGCCATTTCGACACCACTTCAGGAAAAATGATGCTTCCAGTGGTGTGGCCATGACCTCGGCCGAGGTCACAACTTCCTTGGATCCTAGCCGATTCCGTAGCCAACTGCCTCTCGAACGCTTCTCGGGGCTGACCTTCCGCTGAGGGCTGCCAGGACTTGGCTCCTTGCGGGCCGTCTTTTTATCCGAACCTGCCGTGCAGTGGAAGTCGTCCTGGGGGAGTAACATCATGGATGTTTTCCAGGGAAGAAGGCTGACCCCACCATCAGCGATCATGGACAGCGATGGAGCTGAGAGGGCATCTGCATGAAGGTGGTAGATCTGGATTTCAATGGCCTGCAAAGGTCACATCGGTGTGGTTCAACATTCTTTGGAAAATGTTGGGCACACGAAATGTGGAACCAGGTTTGATGTTCTGCGAGTGTGTGATGTGTGATTCATGGTGTTTTGATCACCCCTCAGAACAGCAGGGTGCGTAAAACAAATCCGACCGCAACAATTAGCAGCCAAATGACAAGAAAACAGAAAAATGAGAAGAAATGATAAAAGCAGTATTTTGATCGCGATAAAAACAGTATTATCTATCTAATTTATCTGGCAAACTTACCATGTTGCTATGTCGACAGTCATCCATTTTTGAGCCTACTGGTTTTTGTATGTTTTTGTTATTTGTTGAAGTGACTACTTCTGGCCTCCGGGGGAGAGCCCACATATAGCTTCGGCAAATAAATACGATGGTCGCTGGGTACCCATGATTCCAATGATTAAAAGATGGATAAACGCCCCCCGGGTGACTCCCGTTGATTGGGAAATCCCTGTGATACCTGGATGATTTGCCTCCCGAGGGTGGAAGTTTGACAGCAATGGTTGATTGGAAGAAGGCATCATCTCAGAGGAATTCCTTGAAATTACCATATATATATATATATATAGATAGATAGATAGATAGATAGATAGATAGATAGATAGATATCTTAACTATCCAACTTCAAGAACTGGAGGTGGATATTAACCATGCAGAAAGAGACATCGGACAATTGATCAGCAGCAAACGTAAAGGGACAAATAAGTATATATTGGATAAAAAGTCACAAGGTAAGAGAATCACCTGAACAGAAAAGAGGAGAACGTTCATTACCGGATGCAAACAAATTCAACCAGCCTGCTTGTCCATTGAGAAAAAAGTGACAGGCAGTTGGAACATGTTGGAAGTGTTGGGTCTTGCGGCCCATTTCCTCTTTAAAGAGGTTTCCAATGAATTCTTACTGTTTCTGTTTGCACACTGTCCTGCCTGAGGCTGTCCACTCCGGCGCACCTTCAACATCAACGGGCTGAGTTGCGCCTGCTTGCATAAGACCAGGCGATTGTTGTAGTGATCCACAGTGCGACCCTGGATGCCATCCAGTTCCACTTCAAAATTGCCCAACATGTTGGATTTCCCAACTGCCAATTCGACCTTGCGCTGCAAACGCTCCAACAACTCCTTCATCAGCGCATCCTGGGAAGGTCGACGCACCAAATCCGTGACCAAATCCATGTCGTTTAGGCCGCGCTTCATGAAGAAAAGCATCCGTCGCCGGAAGGGGGCCCAATCAATGGCAGTCACCTGTCCGATGCGGGCAAAGGCGAAGATCATTTGCCTTCCCATGTCATGCACTTGGTCCTTCAGAAATCCCAAGCTCTGAAGCATCACTGGAGTCGCAGGTGAGAATTGGTCCTTGGTGTGACCAAGCAGACCTTCCCAAGGCTCCAGTACTGCGGACAAGGGAGTGTCACCAATCATGAAGCTACTATCCAGTAATTGAAAAGTGTTCAAACCCAGGAAGAAGCACATGGGAAGGCCCTTGTGCTTCCGGATGGGTTGCATGCTCATGATGTTGCGGCCGGGCTGGTGTTTCCCTGCATTCAGATTCACCACTTCCAACTTCCCAACACTCACCTCCACCCACTGGGCAATCCTGTAGCCTGGATGGCCTTTTTGGATGACTTCAACGATGATGTTTTTGATGGAAGTGGACACCACTGGCTGTCGTGTTCGCATCTTCCTTTTCCGGCTCGATGGCTCCAAATCCTCTGGCCGCTCTTCATCGACTAAAGTGCCTGGCTTGCACTTAGTATACCAAAAGCCGTCCTCAGCTGGGTTGAACCATCGGTGCTCACAACATCCCGAGATTATCTGTTTTAAAAGGAGGGGAAAAAAGTAACACCCTAACTTTGCTCTACCCCGGTCCTGAGCCACCAAAAAGAAGACTTGGAAACCATGAAAGGTCACCTTGACCTGCAAGGTTTGGGGTCTTGGCCTTTCCTTCGTTGGCCTCTCGGCCTCCATGATCTCAGTGTTGACCTCTGAGGTGGGTGAAGCATCAACAGCACCTCTGCGATCACGGGCTTGCATGCGCCAATCAAGGATGTCCTTCAACTTCAACATCATCTGCATTTCAGTGACCTCATCCATAGCTCGAGCATAGTCCTCACTGATCTGAGCCTCACTGGCCTCACCTTGCGCCAGCAGGTCTTTCGCACGGTTCACCGCCAAAATGTACCTCTCCCGCAGGCCAGCACGGTGCTGTAAATCTTCCGCACAAAGCTCCCGCTTGGGAATTTTGCAAATGATTTGGACTGCCTTGGTAGCATGCTGCCACCAAGCTCTCACCAAGCTGCGCCGACTTGCCGAGCCACCAGCCTTTGCATCTCTGATAGCTATGGCTGGGCGCGACAACATGAGAGTGTCCTTCAGTGCAAAATTCTTCACGTAGGACAGCAGAGCATTGACAGATCGCAACTGCTCTGAATCTATAGCAACGTCCAAGGAGTAGACCACCACATCAGCATCACGCAAAGGAGCTTTCTGGACCTTGGTCGCCTCATTGTTCTTGTTGGCAGTGATATGGGCATTCAAGCCCGCAGGAAAGACGATGTACTGGTGGTAGTCCAATCTTTCCCTGAAGGTGGGCCCTTCCATGTACCTCCGCCGTGAGTGGGATGGAGGATAGAGCTCCATCAATTTCTCAACCACACAGGCAGAGAAGGTTTCTCGGAGATTCAGCCGCTTGAAGTGAGCGAAGACCTCCTCACCTGGCAACCAAAAGGGAAAAAAAAAGTGGTCACTTCTGTAGGAACCCCAGTGACCTTGATGACAGTGGTTATAGTCAGTGCTAGTCTGTACAAGAGTCCAAAATGTCCAATTTCCAACTATCATCAATTATCTCCAGGTCTTTGTGGATCCTGTCCAGCTTCACAACTTTTTCCAGGCGCCTGATGGAATGGAAGCAAAATGTCGATGTGCCTGGTCCAGGTCCCAATAAATCGACATCCTCCTAGCAACAATCATCTGGCTGAAGAGCGGTTCCGCCAGGGTGTCCACCGTGTGCCGCCAAGTGCCAGTGGTCCGCTCGGAATTGCTATCCTCATTGGCAAAGACCGCACAGTAGCCCAACTTGAAACCACAGGCAAAGGGCACCGCTTGCGTCTTGGAATCCTCTAGCCGCACATGGAAGTTGGAAATATTAACCTCTATCATCTCTGCCACCTTCTTCATGAGGTCCTGCTTCAGCCGAGTTTGTACATCACTCAGCCAGCCAGTGGCAGAGCCATCCTCAGCGGCTTTGTTCTTCTTTTGCGGTTTTAGCTCAAGGACCTTCATCACCAGATCCACCAACTTCGATTTGCACTGCTTCACATGACTGTAGGACCAGTCGGTAGTATGAGCCCCAAAGACCAAACAAACATTTTTGATGAGGATCTGCAACGACACATTGCCCCCAGGATTGAAGACATCCAGGTGCAGGTGGACGGACAGCTCATCAACAAAGCCGCCCGTGAGCGTCAGCGGGAGGTGCAAGGAATCGAAGGCTTGACCAACGATGGAGGCCTTCTTCAACAGGAATTGACCCGTCGCTGCATCCAGGCGCAGGTTGCCCTCGTCAACCTTTAAAAAATCACCCACCTTCTTGTCGAAGAACTGCTTGATGATAGCATCCATGCGAGCACATGTGAGCAGGCGCGAACTGGAGAAGTGGCTAGTTTACAGCCTACCGGTTTCACCTTCAAGCTCATGAACCCTGGGGAATTCTTTCACGCTGAGGTGATTTGTGAGGGGGTTCAGGTGTTCCATGGATCTTCCCAACACACAAAAAGACTGTTTCAAACACAAATAGAACACATACATTTCGAAAGGCCTATCTGCACACTGACATCCCTGCCAAAAAATCGAGGCCGGAGAATAGCTACAATACTACACTTGTTCAAATCTACCACCATTGTGATAAAGCTGCCGCTTGTTTTGTGAGTGCAAATTCAGTATCGTCTATATGGCCTCATTGCTATTGAACCTTGAGCAATACGATTGTGAAACACTGTCTTCAAACATGCCTCACATGTTCTACTTACCAGCGGACAGCACAATGCGCCTTGCCAATCCAAGCACTACCTTCACAACATCTTGCTGGGTTGCAAAAAGTTGCCCCAGATTCCCAGATTCCCTAGATCAGCCATCATAAGAAGCGGTGACTTTCGTGGTGAGGTAGTGAGGTTGTTGCAAGTCAGCCAGAGCATGACAACCAGGAGCCATGTTGAGCCTTTCCGAAGCCTTTGCCTTTGCCCCACTTCATGAACCTTGGTTCAGCACCGGACACGGGGGGTCAAATGCACCATTGAGCCTTCCCAGAATCGAACATGGCAATGACAAACTGGCATTGCTGATTCAAACTCCTTTTTACAGTAAATGGAACCGCATCCTGTGTGCATCTGTGCAACTGCATGCGTATGTGTATTTGTCCGTGCTTTTAGATGCTTAGATACAGATAAACATAGAGATAGATTAGGGCTCACAGAGATGTACAAGTATGGATTATACATGGGATGACTTGATGTTGAGATGGTTGGTGTAGTGAGTAAGCCACAATGGAAGATACGGCCGGAGAACAGTCGACTAGCGTATGCCAGAAGTTCGCGGGTGCTATATGTAAATTAACATGCATATGTATAATATATATATATATATAATTGTTTTTACATATGATATGTATGATTCATGGGAATCTTCCATTGCCATCTTCGTTGAACTAGAGGATCTCTTTGCCAGCTCAACCTAACAAAGCGGTTCCGCAAAGCTCCACGAAGACGCCAAGGCCGCCAAGGCGCATGGGCTGCCAGGGGGACCAGCCACCACCTTTGCCATCCTTACCTTTTCCCCATCCGCCCCAACCCATGGCGTCTCAGTCGGGCACCTCGGGCAAACCATAGCCATTCACAGCCATTCACAGATCCGAAAATGGTCGAATTCCCTGAACTTTTCCTTTTTTTCCGCGAAAAAATTGTAACGCCATGTAAAGCCTCCAGTTGGCCATCTCATAATGGTCACAATGTGCCATGCCATGCACCATGTCACATCACTGGCGGCACGCTGTCGAGGCCCCGACTTGAAGCTTGGGCCGCCACGTGATCCAATCTTTTTAGCCACATTCACGGAGTGACGTGAGATGGGAAACTGTCAACCCATTCGCGGCGTTGCTTGTTGTCCCCCTTAGGATATGTCTGTGTTTGTGTGTGCTGTCGATCTAAGAATCCCACCAGAATTAAATATGTATGCACCTGTACATAGATATATATATATATATAAGTGTGTGTGTGTGTAAATATCTAAACAAAAACTTGTTGCAAATTCATGTCCATCATCTATTCTGGGTGAATAAGCATGAACGAGCCGTAATAGTACTAGTGCCTCACGTCTCCTCCTGCCTTTGCGGCACACTCTGATTTGGTGTTGTGGTTTCCTTGCTTCTGTCAGGGCATCCATGTTCCCTTCCTCAGTAGGTTTCCTTGGGAAAAAACAAGTTTAAAAGTTTAGACACTTGCTGAGTTAGTTCCCATATGTTCCCTCCCAACTCTTGTCTGACCATGTAGCCTTTTGAAACGCTTTTCATGGCGGTCGGGTCATGTCGGGTGAATTTGAAAGATGGCTGGGCTGTCCCACTCCCAGAGGTTAGGACTTGCCATCACCCAAGGCTCAGCTTTCAGGCCACGAGGCCGAAACGGGCAGAAAACACTGCGAATCTTTGGCTGTCACCAGTCGTTGAATGCAACCAATATCAGATATCAACCAGCTATCTTTTGTGGGTTTAGCCCCTCTCACACATGGTATGCACCTAGAAAATCCTACAAACTCAAACATCCCAAATGGCCACCATCTCACAAGATCCATCGCCTCAAGCCCACCTCAGGCGCAGTTGGGAGCTGAGCACCACGTGACACGGTGACACGGCTCGGGTCGGGATATCCCTTGGGCACTGACCACGGCTCGGTGCCATCCCGGAAGTCCTCCTCGCTCCAAGCACTGAGACGCACCTTGGGATCCCCTGGGACCTCAGGATGATGGGATGATGGGAGGCCATCGGCTATCCATCCATTCCTCCTTGAGGGTACCAGATTGATTTTAGTTTTCTAGGGAATTAACTCCGTGAAGTTGGATAAGGGAACATCCGACTCTATTATAATCATACAAATGACTGTCCTCTCTCTATCTCTACCTCTCTCGTTCTCTCTCTTATGGCTGGTTGCGAGTCCTGTTGCTAACACTGCAGAAAGCTCGCCTTCTGCGAGTCTGTTAGCTCCACATGCGCCAAAGCCAGGCTCTTGGGCGCGGGACTCGGTGGAGGTTGGGGGATCTCCTCATTGCCCTCACTTGGCGAGGTTAAGCACCAAAAATATCTCAGCAAATATCTTAAACTGGCGTTGAAACTCGAAGTTTTCAAAACTTGCACCAAAATGGCCGACAATTGGGGTTGACCCGGTGAAATTTGGGGCTTATTGAAAAAGGTTTGTCGGGATTCACACCAACTGGAGCATCCCATGAACACCAGCTAGCCGAATGAATGAGAATGTCTCGTGTGAGCTTACTGGGAACCACTGGAATCCAACTATTTCTGTAGATACCGTGGGGTACTTGTGTCTTGAACTGTTGATTTTGGATACGAATCACCGCTCCTGCCTGTCCCTCAGCCCATCAGCTAATGCAAAATGCAATGCGTAGATGGATAGTGTGGCGAAACACTTTAGAATCCAACGCCCAAATACATCCTGTTCTTAGTACCCAGCCCCACCCTTGCAGCACCCATCCTACTGAGAGCCATACCCTTTGATCACTGATCCTTGCGCGTCATACTCAGAACCGTGGCAGGGACACCTCGCCAATCTATCAGCTTCATGGCCAGTGGAACCCGCAACATCTCAACTTTGCATTCTAAACTGAGCATCTGTTGAAACCCTCTCCAGGCTGCCGTCGCCCACGCGGTCCCCGACAGTCCCCGAGTCCATAACACAAATTTGTTGACCACACGGTTCCAATTGGCAAGGCAGCCAAGATGAGTGCACCTGTAGGCTCGCAGCCGACGCCAACATGTTGGCAGAGTCACAAGTGTGATACATGGATAGTGGACATGTTGTCAAAGAAGCACGGCTCTGAAAACCACCACTTCTGGCTTTATTCTTAGCGTTAAAACTCCCATGTGGGGACGATGTGACAAGCCCATGGAAAATCGTAATAATAACAAATAACGAGAAGAAGAAGAAGAAGAAGCAGAAGATCATCATCATACTGATCCTATGTTACCATCTCTGGGCAGTAACCATAACCTGCATCCGAAAATTCTGAAGCAAGCAACTATGACCACCATCTCTTCAGGCTCCCGCTCCGCTCGAAGGGCGAAATTTCGAATGGCACCTCCATCCTCGAGCCGATTTGTTGGAAAACCAGCCACCTGAAAACTCATATGGTTTGTAAGGATGATGATCTATCCATCTGTCTATGTACCTATCTGTCTATCATCTATCTGTCTATCTATCTGTCTATCCTCTTTTACGGATTTGTATACCTCAAACAAAATGATATTTTCCTCAGGCTGGGCAGGAAGGCCGTCCTGACCAGGTAGAAGATAGTAGGGGTCACCTGTGCGGTGCTCGCATGCATAGAAGAATGTCCGTGTATTGGGATGGTCATTCAACCGCTCTTCCCAATCCTTTGCCAATACGCACGCGTATATAACACATGAAAATTGCATCTCAAATGGACACAGGCGTACCCCCCCTGGTTTGCCCTCTTCAGGATCTTTTTGTATTATCTCAGGGTCAAGAAGTGGCCTGAAGAGTAGGCCCCTGGCCAATGCATGGTCCAAACAGATCTGAAGACACCGACCAGTTACTTCAATCCTATCTCTGGCACAAAAAAGTCTCCGAGAACCCTGGCTTTATACTGGATCTATTCATTGGTTGGTCTTCATGGGCTTTCAAACTTCAACCACCATAAGATTCCCAGGTCTCTAGAGCCACCCCCATCCCAAATCATCCCAATTTTCTGCACCTCTGAGTCCAATGACAAGGTCAGGCTGACCCTTGGAGGCTTGCACCCAGCTTTGCACCTCCACTGGCTGAAAATTCTTATCTTGTGCCTCGGCAGAAAAATCATGTCATGCAAACAGGCAGAGGTTGCAGCAGTGAGATCCGCTGGGCTCCGTTCTACCACTGGCTTGGGTGGCTTGGTGGACATCAGCGCGCCTCGAAGCCCGTGGCCAGAAAACTCATTGCTGTCAAACAATCAAAGAGTTCAAAGAGGCTTCTCACTGAGGTCTAGGGGACCTACCCACAGGCCGCCCCTGAGCAGAATCGACAAGACTGGGAAAAGAAAAATCAAATGTCTTGGAAAGCAAGAGTTGTATCAACTTAGGTCTTGATGTTGCTGGTGTGGTTTAAATACTTCTTACTGCGGTTCCTAGTCTGCGTGAACTTGTTGCTCTAGGGCGAGTCTGATTTTCCATCCCGTGGGCAGCCCATCCACCTTCAACAGCAGGGCACACGCTACCTTAGAACACTGCAAGAAAAACATCTAGACGCGGCTAGGGAGCTGAAACAACCATCGAATCCACATCTGACCAGTTGAGTGTATCAACTTGTATCAACCATGGAGCCCGTACTGTGGTGAGAAACTGGGGAAATCGACAATGCCTGGATTTCTTTCTGTGCGGCACTACGGCTGTCACCCCTCAGCTCCTCAGAAAGGGGCAAGTTTCCCAATCTCGGCAAAACAGTGCTGTGAGGAGCAAAAACGAGCTAGACACCTGGAAGGAGGTATGGCAACCATCATATCCCCAGCCACTCAAGAAATATATCACCAAGTAAGAAAGGATTCATGGAGCTTCCACTGCCTCCTCAGGCAAAAACTAAAAAGTTTGCAGGGAGCAATCCGGATTTTCCGGCACCCGCAACCAGTCAAAAGTCGCGTGTCACTTTGGACCGCAGCAAGTTCACATACGGCTTATGAGGACTTGGGTCTGAATCTATCGCCCATGGGACGCACCTGTTCCATGCCCTGTCAGATTTCAAACTTACTCATGCATATAGTGTGATGTGATCTGATGTAATGTCAGGTCGTGTCATGTACTGTAGTGCAAAGTAATGCAAAGCAACGCAACGCAATGCGATGTAGTGGAATGGAATGTGGCGTGATGTGATGTAGTGCAAGGTAACGCAATGTTATGTATGTGT
>BGPT01000018.1:596566-601579 GCA_003297045.1 Symbiodinium sp. clade C Y103
TTCTCCGATTCCTTTGACAAAAGTGTCTCCTGCTCCTCTTTATCTGTGGTCCTCCCTGCCAGTGAAGGGGCCATGGCGGCCCATAGGCTTTTTTTGGGTAGGCTTTGACCCTGAGCCTCGCGATTCGAGCGATCCAAATGGAAGTTGTCCCGCTAGTTAGTTGCATCTTTCGGTACTGATTTCTAAAAATGGAAGAATGGCAGAATGCATCCTTTCGGTTCTTCAGCTTCTTTGAAACAATCTAATTTCGTTCTCCAAACTTACCAGGTGCAGGCTAGCTCTTTTAGCCTTTCCACCTTGCCCCCAAGAACCTACGGACCTACAGCACCACCAAACTGGCGAGGCTGATTTTCCACTAAGAAACTTGTTGTAAAGAAAGGACCAAAACACTGCACTATCCAACCATATTGAGGCTCTGAGAGTTCCCGCAATCGTGGGATGGCTGATCAGATGGAAGGTGACTTTCCCACTGCAATCACGGGATTTCCACTTCCATGGTATACATATCAGGTAAATTCATGTGTCCATGGTACTGTTGCGACAAGGTGATCTCCCAGAATCCCACAGAATCCCGCGGCTTTCCTCAGCAACTTGTGACAAGTTGCTGCTGCTGCAGCGGCCACCCGGCGCCCTGACGAAAACTCGTCAGGCGCTCCATGATTCGGCCTGGCCAAATGATGACTGGGCAAGAGCAGGGGCCACGTTTGAATCAGCTGATGTCACCCAAAAGTAGATTTTGGACATACGTTGTGCTACAGTAACCATTATTAACCCAAACAGATTTTAGCTATATATATATATGTATATGTGTGTGTTTTTTATTATTATATATTCATATGTATATTTATGATTATTTATTTGCATTGTATTGGAGGGTTTTGGAGGAGGGAAGGGAAAAAAGCATACCAGTCATGGTTGAAGATCCTCTCCAAAGCCGCCTCTGGGCCCTGAGATGGAGCTGCCGCCTTTCCATGGAGTCCACCTGTCCAGCTGATGAGGGAAAGTCCAAATTGTAGGGGCGCCTAAGGGGCGTTGTTCTAAACTTGAGGCCAAAGAGAAGGGAACGAAAGCTAGTCTGGCAAGGTGGAAGCAAAGGCTTTGCAAAGGACTTTTCTGCCGCATCTATGCCACTATGTTGAGTACCAAAGGGTTTCACACATTTGAGACAAGGCCAGCTGCTGCTCCAAAGGCGGCTCTGGGGTTTCCAAGCGGCCAGTATGCAAATTCTAGCAAAACAATCAGCAGCCTCCTCTCGTATTCGTTCTAGAGCTCTTACTGGCTACGTACATACGTTACATTACATTACATTACATTGCATTGCATTGCATTGCATTGCATTGCATTGCATTGCATTACATTACATTACATTACATTACATACATACGTATATATATATATATATATATATCTACCTTACAATACCATACCATGCCATGCCTTGCCATACCATACCATACCACTGCATTGCATCACACTACATTACATTTGCATTGTGTTACATTATACATTACATTGCGTTGCATTACATTACAGTTCATTTCATTACATTGCATTTCATTACATTACATGCATACATGCATTCACCTATACTTGAGAAGGGGAACACGAAAGGTTAGGTAATCAAGAATGAGAATTCAAAAGATGGAGGGCGGCCTAAGAAAAAAATGCCGGTGAGGAAACCCCAAACAGCAGCATTGCAGGTGCAGAAAGGCGTCTTTGTGCAAAAGTGTCTCGGTACAAAAGCCTTTTTGCGTAAAAAAATCTGTGTAAATGCTGGCCTGTGTAAGTGTACCAGCTTCTCTGTCTAAAAGCTTCTGGGTGCAAAAGTAACCGTGTCGAAAAAGATCTCGGAAAAAAAAGACTCTCTGTGGTGTAAAAGCTCCAAGTGTCTTCAAGATGCTGTGTACACAGTGGTTTCCGGCGCATGCGTAAAAGTTTCTGTGCGAAAAACACAGTGTGTAAAAGCCTCTCTGTGTAAAAGCTGGCTGTGTGTACAAGCGTGCTGTGTGCAAAAGCTTCTGTGTGTAAAAGGTTCTGTGCGTAAAGGCTTCTTTGCGTAAGAGCTTCTGTGTGTAAAAACTGCTCTGGAGAAAGCTTCTGCGCGCAAAAGTTTCGGCCTTGTAAAAAAGCTTCTTGGTGTAGTCTGTGTGTACCAGTTTCTCTGTGTCACAGCGTTTCTGTGCAAAAAAAATCTTTGTGTAAAAACGGGTCTGTGTAAAGATTTCTCTGTGTAAAAGCTCCTGTGTGCAAAAGAATCTGTGTGCAAAATGCGTCACCACACCAACATCCCCAAAAAAAGGGAAAGAAAGAGGGTCAAATACTTGCTGTCGCTACTGTTGCTGATGATGGTGGTGATGCACGCAAGGCCCGAAAAACCATCATATTGGCGGTGTTTTGCCCATGTTTGAAAGCCTTCGGGACAAAAAAGACACCATAAAAATGTGTCTGTATATGTATATATATATATATATATATCGATGTTTTTGGCGTCTCAAAAGCCAAACCCCTGGTAGCAAAAAACCACCGTCTTTACAGTCTTTTGTGGACAGCGCCTAGCAAAAACACTGGTATTTACGCAGTTTTCAGCGCGTTGCAAGAAGTAGTTTTTCCATGCCGAAGGCACAAACACACGGTAAATTGCAGCGTTTTGAGTTTGGCTTTAAGGTTCGTAGGGTTCACCGGGGGGGGGGAAGGGGGGGTCCTAAAATGAACAGCAACCTCCTGAATAATTAGGCAACGGGGCTGGCCAGCCTCCGCTTTACTTCGTAAAGTAAAACTCAAGGTAGCCCCACTGGAGCTACCTTTCGTGATGTAGGTTTGGTGTCCTGCTCTTTTCAAGGTAGGCTGGTACTGTGCCCATACAGGAGTGATATTTCTGGAGAAATTGAAGAAAAAACCGATAAATAGAGAGCATATGAGAAAATTTGCTGGAGCAGCTCATGCTACATCCTCTTCTCGTCTTGCGTTCATATGTACTTTTGCGAGATACGTCCTGGCTTGTTATTTGGATATACCCTTGCTAGATCGTATGTGCGACCCTTTGCTGCTTCAAGATCCATAGAGCGTATTTGACTGTTATGTTGCTGCTGTGTTTGCTGAGTTGTGTCTCGTTTGATACCTTCACCAATTCTTGCGGCCTGCAGGTATCGCACATAGAAAATTGCTACATAGTTTGTACCGAGCACTCTGAATTTGGATGGTTCTAGATATAGAGGGCGTATGTTGGACTCTTGTGTTTCATCTCTGTTTACTGGTTTGACACCTTCACCAAATCTCGCGGCGTGAAGGCACCGAACATGGAAATTGTATGCCCAGAGTACTCTTGATTGTGGTAGTTCTGGAAAGAGGGCGTGTCTTAGACTGCTATGTTGCTGCTGTGTTGACTGAATTCTGTCTTGTTTGATACCTTCACCAAGTCTTGTGGTGTCCTGAAGTCGGTAGAAGAGGGCTCCCCGTTCATCCCAGTAGCAAACAAATACAAGCGAAAAAAAAGAAAGGCCGAGAGAATCTGGCTCCAGCTCTTTCAAAGAGCTGCCCCATTCACCCCATCAACAGAACTACCTTTAAACTGTATACATATAAATATATATATATATATATATGTACATCTATACACAAGACATGAACTGTCAAGGGCAAAAACGGGAATGGACAAACGACACCTTGCACATCCTTCTCCAGAGAGCCCAAACTCGCATTCCAGAAGCAAGAACCGGGTACAATACAATAGATGCTAAGGAGGAAGGTTGCTTCTTCAAGGAGCCTTGCCTCACCCACTGCATGATTTTAAAGGCTTTGCGTATGCCTTGAGTCATTGTTCTTAAGAGGACTTCTTGTCCATTGTCCCGAGTGGGGCGCCCTGTCCACTTCACTAGCTCACAGGGGCTGGGCCCACCTCCCTTGACAAAGCATCCCCTGCCACCCTAACAACAGCATCCAAATACAAGACATTAACTGCACAGGGGAAATACAGTACTTGAAAGAAGACACTTAGCCTACGGTAAGCTTTTCTAGAGAGCCAACAAGCTCTAGCGAGCCTACCGTTCCACAAGTTCATCAGGAAGAATATGTGTACAACAAAAAGGAGCAGGGGAGGAGAGCTTGTTGCAAACAACCTTGTCTGATTGTCCTCAAAGAAACAACCTCTGCAGCTCAGCGACAACACGCAAAGACAAAAGGAGGAATGCAAAAGGAAAGACAAGAGTTCGGAGAGCCTGGACCCAGCTTCCGGCGCAGCATGATTTTGATTGAATGTAATCTAGTTTTTGATTGAAAACGTCAAACAAACACTGGAAAATATGGATGTCATCTTAAACGCGCGCGCGGGTCAAATAGGCATACACTGGGGGGCCGCCCAAGGCCCTCGACAGAGATTTCACACGTACAGGCACGCCTCTACCCCCAATACATTTACTAAAGCAAAGCTAAATCCCGCTAGCAAGCTATTGTGACTAAGGTAATGTCAAACCAACCCCAAATACTACAACATATGGACCATAACTGGTTAGTTGCCAAACAATCCCCAAATGGTAGGTTTATGATTGGGTTTATTCAATTGGAAGTTTAAATAAAAAGTATCTTGCTTTCCCTCACTGGAATTTCAATCAGAGTCACACTCATATTCTGTTTTATCAATGGTGGATATCCCAAAATGGATCAAAATGGCAATTCTAAGGGGAGAGGGACAGTCATGATCAACTATGGGAATTTGGCATTTGCAACTTTGAGACAAGCCCAAATATATATATATATATATCACTTCAAGCTCAGCAGTTCTATTTTCACCGTCCACACTGTTTGCATGTTCCACAGCTGGGCATGCTTGAGGGCTAAAACTAAACTGCCAGATCATCGAACAGGAAGAACTCTGCACGGTGTTGGCATAGTTGTCGTCTTCAGCATAGAAGCCCAGAGGAAAAGGTTCCAAGTGCAATGGGATGGGCCAAACAGAGAAAAGGGAGGGTGCACTTGAGAGTGAAAGAGCCACGCAATCACAATCAGTGATACTTGTCA
>BGPT01000018.1:601634-614656 GCA_003297045.1 Symbiodinium sp. clade C Y103
ATCACTTCAAGCTCAGCAGTTCTATTTTCACCGTCCACACTGTTTGCATGTTCCACAGCTGGGCATGCTTGAGGGCTAAAACTAAACTGCCAGATCATCGAACAGGAAGAACTCTGCACGGTGTTGGCATAGTTGTCGTCTTCAGCATAGAAGCCCAGAGNCGAAACAGGCAGACCCAGTGGCGATGCTTGTCTGAGCTTGCCAACGGATCCTTCAAAAAGGGATTTCCTGTGACAAGGGCGACCTTCGCCTCAAACCCACTATTGAAAGCATCCCGAGCCCGGTCCAGAATCACCCCCGACGAAAACATCATAGCTCGAGAANCTTCGCCTCAAACCCACTATTGAAAGCATCCCGAGCCCGGTCCAGAATCACCCCCGACGAAAACATCATAGCTCGAGAAGCAATCCTCAAGCATTCATCCGGTAAGTCGGGAGGCCCATTCTGGATTCCACGGCGGCGATGAATTGCAAGGAGGGCCTGAAACTCAGCTGCGGGTAAAGGTGGAAACTGATCATCAACCAAAGCCCAATCTCCAAACGCCCCTGGCGTAGTCAGCTTCGAAATTTCCTCAGCCAGCTCAACCACGGCAACTTGGAGATTGTCCGCTCGGAGGGAAAGGGCGGTCAACTGTCCCTGCAGGCTTCTAATCATCTGATTCACCACCTTACAGAGCAACAATATCAAAAATCCGCAGCAGCTAAGAGGCACAGCGGAAAGGCTATGGCAAATATGGCAATACCGCACCCGCACCGCTAGCAAGCTACCTTAAGCTTATGCACTTGAGAGTGAAAGAGCCACGCAATCACAATCAGTGATACTTGTCATATATAAGAGATCTTGGCATCTTTCTTTGTAGCTTTCAGTGCCGTCACCACACTATTCACACCAAGCAGCCCTAAATGGAGAGACAAATCCTGACCATGGTCCTGGCACCGAGAGAACCGAAATGCTGTCCAAGGTCATCCAAATCCAAACCTACCCTTCCACTCCCCAAACGACTCAAAAAATGATGTCGTTATGTCAATGATTGCTTTACAAGAAGTCTCGATGAGTTTGGAAATTGAGAACAACCCTTTCTTGTAAAATCATACAAAATCTATAAAGGGATCCACTCATGCCAGTCCCTTCTGTATTTGTGCCAGGATACTCAGGAAGCAAACCAAAGCAAGGCATAGCCTCAGCTTTGGGCAAGCCGGCAATCAACGATTCAAACAGCTAGAACCCAACAAATGCCACTACGTCCGGAATCTGTCCATGACTTGCATCGTGAAGGTCGAGGGTCCAAATGGCCATCTAGGAGCTTGACCATCGCAAGACTGGTTCTAGCACTCATACTTGCTTTCGTTCTGTGGCGCTGCAGCGTCAGCTTGGAAGAAGGGCCTTTTTCGAACTTTGGCTCGCCGTAGCATTTACACCTTTCAGAATTTGGGCAGCCTGACTTGAAGTTGGGCCCGTTTCCACTTGTTCCGACCTTTTTGCATTTTGCAGGTTCCGCGAGCAGGAGCAAACAACGGATCGCAGACACCAATATTTTCCTGGAAAGCTTTCGCGAATCGGGCATGACAGAAGCTTTGCAACGTATTGCAAACAACAATATTTTCCGCAGAATCGCAGTATGTTGCACTCGTCTGCATGCATTTTCTTTGCTATTGACAGCATTTTCTCACTAAAACTGGAATTGGGCCCTGAAACCGGTGGTTCTTGCATTTTTCTACTGCCAGCTTCTTTGCGTGCCTGCTATGTCCAAAATGTTTTGGTTTTCGAAAGTATTTTCCCACAATGAGCTTGAGTACCCATTCCACAACTCCTTCGGTCTTGTTGGCTGTGCCGAAGGCAGAAGGAAGCACTTTCACCCACTCCCTTTCCCTCTTGCCTGCTCCCCCTTACTGCTCTTACTTACTTTAGATCCTTCTTCAGCTTTCAACACCGCACTATGGGCAGGCCTTCAGGCAACGCGGCGAATATTCTCCCGTTCCGAAGGTCCCACCAGAAATAACCACTGGGCCAAAGCAAGGTAGCCAATCACGTCTTATCGAAATTTGATCAGCGTGTGTGAATGTCAAGCCTGCATGTGTCTACAGCAAGTCAGAGTCATGCCCCATATGATTGCCTCTTTCACAAGCCATTGCTACAAGAAAGGCTGAGTGGGGTCAACAAGAGAAGTCGTGTAAATAGTCCAAACCAAAAGGTTGCCTGGCCTGGATTTTCACTCGGGGACTTTGACCTCCCCTTTTGCAAGTGAAGCATGGCGCAGTACTGATGCAAGGTCATAACCTGCTTCCAAGCAACCAGGGGAGCAGGGATGATTTGGCGCTTGCTGCCATGGTTGCGATGCTTGCTAAAACGCTGTTTTTGTAGTTGTGGGACCTTTTTGCATCTTGTTGGAATACAGCTACGACTACGACCTACTCCATGTTTCGTGTGGAATCACATGGCCATGGCCATTTCCATACCAAAGACCTCCATCTGGCGACATGATGCATCAGGACCAGCTTGGAAAAGCAAAAGTACTAGCTGCGATGCAGACACACCTCAATCAATGACCAGGCAGGCCGTCTCATCCGCATGCACAGACAAACTTCCACATGGCAGTGAAGTTGTGCAATCAATGGCACAAAACTCGACACCTCTTATTCTCCGCAAAAGGCTTCGCTGCCACTCTTAAGTTAGATCATTGTACACTGTGCTGATCTGTGCTTGAGCACAGACTGGAGGCAAAGGAATTCGCAGCCTGGACCAAGTGCTGGAAGGATTTGGCCAGATCTTTGTTTATATGCGGCCTCAAACTCCAACTAGCACCAGGGTTAATGCCGAATCTTGGAGACACAAACGGCACTCACTTCCTCCAGAATTCCTACGTTGCTACAGAAATGGTAGCTTCGCCTTGAGACTGCGGGTCCACTTGACAGCTCGAGGTATATCGACAATCTAGCCATGTATCCAAATCTGTCAGGGATAGTGATGGTGGTTCACCTTTCCCAACATAAAACAACCTAGCTTCAAGTCTCATCCCGCCACCCAGCCGTCCTACCTGATCTGCTTGCACTTCCTCGACTTGAAGGGACCTCCCCACACAATTCACACTGAATCCACTGCTGTCCGGCTGTCCGCCACGGTCAGGGAGTCCCCTCTCCAGTCAAGGAGTGAATTAAGTGCTTGCACACGAATTTCAAACTGAGGGAATTGATATTCCGGAACAATTTTCTAGCAAATTTCAAATGCGCACCACTTCAGAGTCCAACAAGACATTTTCCATCGAAGCACTGACCATAAAGAGTCCCAAATTCTTTGACCCAACACGCTCTTCTAGAAATACGGCATTGTCTTCTTGCTCGTTCTGCATACCAATTCCTATTTACTGTAGGTGCAAATGGGTGCCATTGGGTGCAACAGGCCGTGTTCCTGAAGGACTCAGTGGATCCTTGAAATTGGCCGTGGCCGAAATAGAAGATTGGTGCGATCCTTGGTCTTTTTGCACAGCTGAATCGCCGTGCACTTAGAATATTGGTATGGACCAATGCCCATGACATCCCCGAAGGATGTCCATCGAGGCTTCCCGGATTCTCAACTGAAGTTGCGAATCCAAAGTAGCGATTTGGTTGCCATAGCCGAAACCAGCCTTCTGCTCCCGCTTCATTTAGCTGCAACTGAGTCAAAGCCCGAGAAAAGCAGGAAGTCACGCGAGTCAATAGCTTCCAAGTGCCCTATCTGAGCAGAGCAGCAGATATATACTTCGGTCTCTATCGGGATATCTATCCTGTTGCACTCAGTGCACTCTGAAACTGGCGCGCCAGTTGGCAAGGGTTTGGAAATCATTGGGAAATGGCTTTTGCAAGCCTACTAGGGTCAAAAGTCGGCACACGAATTGGGAGTATTTAACCTTGCAATGTGATCTATTCTGGTTATCTTGGAGGCGTTCAACTTTATGCTCAACATCCAACAGGGAACTCCAATAACTTGAATTTTGACCCATACCAAGCTGCAAAGCAGGTGAAGACTATATCATTGTCGCTATTCAGCCTATGAACATCTATGAACTTGCCTCGCTGTGAGCAAGGCTCAATTGGGAGTCTGTACAGTCGTACAGCTTGGATTGGGATTCGTCATGCTGATGAGACCGAGAATCCCAGCGGCTGGCTTGGCACAAGATGTGATGGAGACAACACGTTTACAACGCCTATTAGCAGTGCCTGAACTGATTGTGGGAGGGGTTCATCACTTTCATCAGTTTGCGGCTCTCGGTCTCACGTCACCACATGACAGGAGTAAGAACTCCGTGGGTAAAATAGAATATAAACAGGAGTCCTGGCCCAAACGCAAACACACAGCTTTCCAAGATATGCCTTTGTATCTTTTACTTTGCCACATCCAACATCGAGAATGTACACTGGCTCCCCATTTCCAGAAATCCTGAATTGGCGGATGAGAACTACAAGGCCACCCTGAGTCACGATCAAAAAGGCCCTGTCGGGCCGTGACATAGAATCAGTTGCTGACCGTACTCAAGTCTCCACGCAGCTCTTGGACAACTTTAGATTATTTCTATGGGGCATCGATGATTCAAAGACTGGAACGAGGCTGCACTGCTTTGAAGTGCTTGGAATGATCCAACTGGCGACCTCCTCCAGCTCGAATATCACCACATCAAACTGGGGGCATCAAGCCCGGAAATAGATAGCCAATTCCGGGCACCTCTCAGAGAAGGATTCGCTCACGGCCTGAACGACTTGTTGGTTGTGTCTGCTCATGATCTGGCCTGCAACTCCTACCTGAGTCTTGTTGTTGAATGACAGTTCGCCACTCTTCAATAGCAAAGCATTGCAAATGCTCCCAAAAAGCATAGCCAAGGAGAGACTCTCAAGCGAAGACAACGTGGCAACTGAGACAAGTGCTGAGACGAGGATTTGACCTGTCATGTCCTGAAGCCGAGCCCGAAAATAAACTTCAACGGCATCCATCAGCACGCAAAGTGATCGTCCAACTTGCTCTGAAAGGCACCATCCACCGCTTGGAGCAAGGTCAGCTTTGGTGGGGAGGTGCTTGACAAGCTGAGCGCATGCCCACAATAGATTGGTGACCTCAAAGTCTTTGCAAGTGCCCAGCCCAAGTTCAGCCACCCGAATGAGGGCTCCGAACAAATCTTGTTGAAACACCTGGTGCCGCGCACGGTGCACAGGGAGGGGGTTGGCAATTGGTACAATTCAGCAGCTTCGCCACGCACCAGGACCCCCAAAAAAATTGTGCGAGAAATGGAGGCCCCATTTTTCTGCGTAAAAAAAGCTGTTGTTGGATAGTTAATATATAGTTAATGCAATTAATGACTTTATACTCATGGTCTTATATGTTGCTTTGTGTTCTATATTTCCTTTGTTTATTCTTTCTATGTTTCCGTTGTTTATTCTGTTCCTGCTACATGACTCTTTGTTTCATGTTTCATTGGGCTCTGCAATGCATATAGAGAAGAATATAGTAGGGGTAGAAGCAGGGGCTACATCGTTTCATTTTTTCTCAAACCGTTTTTGCAAAGCCCCTCACAAGTAGAGGAGTATCAATCAGCAAGCTCTACAATTCTATTTATATATGTGTGTGTATAAATTTCAACCATCACTAATGATTACTGAGATCATCAAAGTAAGCCTCTATGCTGAAGCAAATCCCTCTTCTGACATCTCCACAGACAATTTCCAATGCAGATGCTTAGTTTGTTCATTATACTGATTGGGTGGCCTTTGCAAGTAAAATTAAAGTGTAGACTCCACAACATCATGGGAGATGAAAACAGTTGCACTTGCAGCAGACTCGAATTTAACATGTTTTTCTTTTGCTTTTTGCTATGCATTTGAATTTAGCATTCTTTCTTTTTCTTTCTTCCCTGCTGCTCCCTTTAAAGGAGAACTGTTTTTTGGCTTCCAAAGTGTTCTTTTACAATACATCTGTTCTAGAAAAATGATGCTCATTTTAGAAAGGAAACGCACTTTTGCAATACATGTTCAAGCATATACGCTTTTAATGAAAAATATAAAAGAAAAAGTAGACTTACTTTTACCATTCCACCTTTTGAAGAAGAAACATGCAAAGTCATCAAACCATAATTCTGCCTTAAGTTGTCTGTAACATATTTGAGGTTCTACGCCCTACGCATTCATGTTTCCATGACGCAAATAGACATCCATGACCATACAGTCAGACATCATATGCTAAATTGCTAAATCGTGCAGTGTATCTATATTGTTTCCCACGAGCACAATGGACTCCCAACAGTTCCTGTGTACCAGTTGCCAGGACAGTCGGATGGATGCAAAAAACCATGAACAAATATGTAGAATGATTCAAAATTTTGAAATTTGGAGTGGCACTCCTGGAAGAAGAAACTCATAGGGTGGAAGCCAAACCAATTCCCAGTCTCGCTATATATGTATACAGTATACATTTAAGATGGTGCCCCTATTCTCCCTCTTTCAGAAAAAAATGACTCAGCGCCTGCAAGCTTGCACAGGACCACGCAATGATTGTAGCACACCTTGCAGGCATTGAGCCATCTTGGTTTTTTATCTCTCGCGAAGCGTGCTTCTCGATTGCATTGAGCAAGGTGTTCAACGCATCCGTGTGATTTTGATCTCGAGGACCTCCAAGTCGAGCAATGCGATGCATAGCCGTCGACAAGTTGACCGCATTCATTCGGTGGATCTGAGTCCCAACCAAGGTAAAGATGTCAGGTTTGCTGCAATGGTCTGCCTGCATCAATTGTTTGTTGAGTTTCATCTGCATCGCGAGAGCCGCTTTGGACCTGCGGTTCTTGCCGATGTCATTGCGCACATCTCGCGGCGCCTTGCCAGATTTCCTTCCACTTTCAAGCTGTGCTGTCTGGCACTTTTCCTCCACACCTTTCTGACTTTCACCTTTGACTGTCGTTGGAACATCGCTGTCAGTCGAAACTGTACTCGCAACCTCAGGCAGGAACACGGAACTGTCTGTCCTTTCCTCAGCCTCACTTTTTGCTGCATCATCAAGGAAGGACAAGCACGGACAAGACAATGTTTTGCGGAAACATTGTTCATTGGAAGGATCCACTTCCGTAAACTCCAAGAAGGTGTTCTTCATCTTGATGTCATAGACTGGCAGCATAGCTCAGGTACCCAATTTAAGCTCTGGGACTCTAGCCGCCGGCGCACACCAAACTACGTGGCAAACTGTTCCCCCGGTCTGAACCACAGTGCTGCCAGGCAAGCCATCCAATCATGTACGGCTTGCTGCACGGCTATTTTATGACCTTCAACAGTTCAAACCTCCAACCAACGCAGGTTCAAGCATCTGCTGTCTGCCAAACCGTTCTATGTTTTTTTGGCGCTAATTTGGCAGCATGATCGCATGCAGTGGCAGCACTTCTTGTCTTTGTTATTTTGTTTGATTCAAGTGGGCCCAAGGACTCTTATTGAGCAGTGTTTTTTCTTGGGAAAGCGTGCGCGGAGGCTAAGCTGAGGTGCAAAGGCTGAAAGGTAGGCTATGCAATGGCTACGCGACAGAGGGACAAAGGGAATTCCAGGAGAGGCCATGCGAGGCTACGCGGACTGCACTGGTAGGCTACCAGAAGCATTCATTTCCCCTCCGCGAGAGGCTGCGCGAGTGTTCGAGGGTAGGCTACTCGCACCATTTTGTAAGCAAACACCTCAAAAACAAAAAAAACTACCCTGTTGATTTTCTTGCTTAGTGATAGTGAGTTTCTGCTGATTCATCTGCTCAAGAACGGCCCAACCACTTTCCAGCAACTCAGCAGGTGTCAAATCAGCGTATCGGTCCCAAAAGCACAGCTCTGCATTTTGCTGCGGTCACTTTGCTGATCCAGCCACTGCGAGCCTTGCATTGCGACAAGGAGCCTTTTCAAATGAGAACGGCCAGGGGGACCCAAGCGCGCTTGGCACAGCAAAACCCGAAGCATGGAATAAGTCAAGGGACTGTACTCTTGAATCTCTT
Source organism: Symbiodinium sp. clade C Y103 (assembly GCA_003297045.1). Taxonomy (NCBI): domain Eukaryota; class Dinophyceae; order Suessiales; family Symbiodiniaceae; genus Cladocopium; species Cladocopium sp. clade C. Next base: position 609,609 of record BGPT01000018.1, read on the forward strand.
GAACTTTCCCATACATATCATATCCCGACATGCCTAAATCTGCCTCAACATGCATTTTCAGAATCCAGATCTGCAAAGGATCATGAAACAACCTAGCTTCAAGCCTCATCCCGCCACCGAGCCGTCCAACATGCACTTCCTTGACTTGAAGGGCTCCCCACACAATTCACACTGAATCCACTGCTGTCCGGCTGTCCGCCACGGTCAGGGAGTCCCCTCTCCAGTCAAGGATTCAATTATAAGTGCTTGCACACGAATTTCTGGAACCAAGGGGGTTGCCTTTTCGGCAAAGTTTCCAGCGAATGCGCACATCTTCACAGTCACAACTCACAATGTTTTTCATCAAAGCACTGACCATCATGGTCAACAATGAGCTTCAAATTCTTTGACCCAAAACGTTTCAAACCAAACCCTGCGGCTTTCAGAAAGGTTGGAAATAGGGGCCCAGTTTTACCACGTTTGTGGAAATGCAGTGTTTTCTGTACATCATATTCTATACATCGTATTCATTCATATGTTGTTCAAATCTATGCTCAAAGACCTTTAATTACATCATGTTCCTTAACATTGTGGAAACATTAACACGTGGAACTTTAAACACAGGACAAACCACTTAAGTCAGGACAATTACTTGACAATTTTCTTGTTCCTTCCATCAGGGTATGAAGATAAGTTTCCTCCTCCTTTTCCCTTTTTATTCTAGAGGTGATCCCCAGAGATCCCTAGAGATTTCCAGAGATGTCCAGAACCTTCAAACCATTTGGTTTTTACATCCAAAACATTTTTAAAAAAAAACTAGGGAAACATAGATTTTTTCAATGGGAGTTTCCCTAAGGTTCCAAGACTTCATCCCAAAAACTTCCAAAACCTAGGTGTTTCTGAGATTTTGGGATGCAAACTTCAAATTACCCAAAACCTAGGCTTTTCCAAGGTTTCAAAGCATCGGAGAGGTTCCAGATGAAGATTCTATGGCTCCGGAAGGCTCCAAATGAGGATTTTGAGGATTTGGGGTTCTGGAGAGGAAGGGGTCTTATTTTTTCTTTTTTTTGGAGACCGCTCCCCCTCTGGGAGCTATGTGCTAGATTTAGTATTGGACTTGTTTTTTTTTCCCCTTTGGAGGGACATAGATTAGTATTGGACGGCTCCGGACATCCCTCCAAAAGAAAAAAACAAGTCCAATACTAAATCCAGTATATAGCTCCCAGAAGAGATGGGTCTCAAAAAGAAAATGGAAACCCCCTCTTGGCACTTTTCATTCCAAAATCTTACAAACCTTAGGGAAGTCTTGGGTGAAGTTTTGGAACCTTAGGGAAGTTCCCATTGAAAAAATCTATGTGTCCCTAATTTTTTTTAATGTTTTGGATAGGACAACTCAACTGCAAGCAAATAAACCCCACCCTCCCAACCAGGGACTTCCTTTTTGCGCTGGTGGAGTTTCACCAGATCTGTGCCACTGGTCTGACATCTGTTGCGTTTGCTTCAGATCTATTTTTGAGGCGCAACATCATTTGCCTCTCTCTGACACCGTCGCGCCCTCTAAGTATATTTGGCACTTCGTGCACTTCAACTTGTCCACCTCCTTACCTCTGACGAAGTAGAACTCTGAGGATGCTCGTGCAAACATCCAACCGCAAGCAGTAGACCACTCCTTAACGGGTAAATTCCACGAAGCTTTGGTGACCAAGTGACGTGGTCTGGATTTCCATCCTTTCTTTCCCCTTCGTCACTACCCACAAGTCCCTTGGTTTGTCGAAGGCCTGTTCTATGTTTTCTCCTGGACTCGATTTGTCCGTCTTGTCCTCCACTTTTGGGTGCTCCTTGACCAGGACACCCATAAGTTTTTCTTGCAGAGCTTCTTCTGCATAGCTCAGAACGACTGAGCTTTTCCACCTTCCTAGGAAGGCCAGCTCCTGGATGGGTAAACCCATCCTCACGTAAAACATTATTGCTCCGCTTCTACGCGGACTGTGTCCTGTCACCTTCTTTCCAAAAGTGCTTTTCCAACTTTTGATCACTCCACTCTCGGACACGGACAATCCTTTGTGGTCCGTGAACAAAGGCATGCCCGACGTCAGACTCTTTCCTTTTCCCAAGGCAATGACCGTTTTGGCCAGCTGCACCGGGCACAGCTGAGAGCAAGGCACTTCTCTGCAGCAACTCAGTGTACGACGTATTCCTTCGCCTTGTTGGTCGCACTTTGACACGGGCAGCATTGTGGCTGCCCATCTATCCTTTTCACTGACCAAAACGTCCCTGACTCTCACGTTCCTCAGTTCTATCTCCCTCAACATCCAGATTGCTGCCCAAAGAAAACTGAGTCCAGGATGTTGTGGGATGCTTCGCCCCGTCAACGTCTTGCCCTTCTTCTTGACCGCCTCCAGTTCCACCTTCACTTCGGCCGCTCTTTTCACTGGGCCCTTCTGCCTTTCCAAACTCTTACGGCACAGGTCCAGGCATCTCTTCAACCAGGCTTCTATTTCATGCCCGGCCTCGACGTGTAGCAGCTTGAGCTCGTTGAGGTTTTGAGCTCCCGATTTCATCTTGGCTTCCTTAAGCGCTGCTGCCACGCCCTCAACGGTTTCTTTTGCCAACGGGAGGATCCCTTTCTTTCCCGCTACGGTCTCCGCTAGCTTGATGACTTGGAGAAGAAACTGGCCAAGGAAAGCTCTGACTACCTTCCCAAATTCCTTGGCTTTGGCTGTTCACCACCGTCATCCTTGTACTTCTTAGCAAACTTGGCAGGTCCCTGTCGCCAACTTGAACTTGTCAGATGCTCGGGTTTGTCCTCATCTGACTCTTCCTTCACCTTGTCGGTCTCCGTCCCTGCAGCTCCGCCATCGTCCGCTTCGGGCTCCGACGACTCGCTACTGGACAACACCTTCATGGCTTGAACTGACATGGATGAAGCAAGGAAGAAAAGTTCAGTCCTATGCAAGTCAGGCCCAACATGAAAGGACAAGCACACAACTGTAACTTAGAAACTGCCCCCCCTCCCCTTTCTTACATCTTTAAAATCAACAACAATCATCCACAGACAGCTCATCCTCGAGTCTGCGGCGCTGCTGATTTTCAAATCCTTCAGGCCTGACGGTGAAGGGGCTTGACCCCTCCAATGTGCCCGTCAGCCCCTTTTGGGGCAGTCCGCATTACGGTGTCCTGGGCTCAAACACCATTGACATTTGTGTGTTCTTTTCACTTTTTGTTGGCAAGGGGCTCCGGGCTCTACCGATCCGCAGGCACCAGAACCATTGAAGAAGCTGTAGCAGATGGGCGTACCCGCCTGGTCTTTTGACTTGCCCTTGCCTTTGCCTTTGTCTGTCTGTTTGCCCTCTGTCTGATTCCCTCTTCTTCTCAAACTATCTAACTCTGCTTTGATGCGTTTGGCCTTTCCCTTCTCCTCCGTCTCAACGTCCACCGCGTCCAATCCCCCCGGCAGGTGCGCCAGGGCTATCTGTTCCGCTGGAGCCATCGGAGATCCTCTTCCACCACTAGCCATCCAAGCCGCTGCCAGATGTCTAACTTGTTCGTTCCAGTACTCATCGTCGGCCACCAAGGCCTTAAAGCAGCAGGTTCAAGGGTTGTCCTCGTCCCAGTCGTCCGGCACAGTAGCGCCCTTCACCTTGTCCATAAGAAACCTGCGGCGTATTTTGTTGAGATGTTCTGCTCTTGCTTTGTCTTCTGACTGGTAGATGAGCCCCCAGCACCGCGGCCACATCATGACAAGTCTTTCGGCATGTTTTTCGTATCCCTGTAGCAGCTGCTAAGCTCGCCACGTTGAGCATGAGGCATGCTGCCTTGTAGACTCTCCAGCTGGAGAGCCACTGTATCATGTTTTGGGGTCCGGGGAGTTCTTTGACCATGTAACTCCCGTCCCCTAGGGGCTGATACACTCGGAATTTTTGTGCTTTTTGGCACTTCCTCCCAAAAGGCGTGAAGATGGCCAGGTCCACATACGGCAGGCCCTTCAGCACGTACACCTTTTTATGTAGCGCCGAAAGTTGGGCTTCAGACGGTTCTTCCTCCTCAGGAGGTAACGATCCCATAACCGCCACATATGCACCATGCCACTTGTCCACTTGGTCACGACTGGCCGGGAGAAGTTCGGTCTCGTCCATTTGGTCCACTAGTGATGACATCTTCAACACCTCACAGACTCCACTAATCCAGCCCATAGATGTACCACTTTCCTGCAGGTCCGCCATGCCAGCCCCACATGAGCCTTGCACGGCACTAAAGGCCTCCCCAGTATGAGTGCTAGCTTGCACTGCCGCTTGGACGATCACCTGTCGAGGAACGGCCGCAATCAGTCGAACATGGGGCCCAGGATCTCCGACTTGGGTTACAAAGGCGGCCCACAAAGGTTCGGCGACCCGCAGCAACTGCAGCACGTTGTCCAAGGTCGTCACCTGTGTCAACTCCGTAGCCGATGGAAGCGCGCTCGCGGACATGACTCACATGCGCCAGGTCCCAGAAGTTTGTCATGACAAGGGTAGCTGGGCCGGTGCCACAGCACCCAGGTGTTTGCGCTCTAGCCCATGTCGTCGAAGTGAACAAAGAATTCCGACCGTAAACCTTCGGCTGAAACGGCAGGAACAAAAGGTGAAACAGGTTCTGCTGGCAAATGCGAGCTAGACGATGCATGATTCACTGAAGTCTTCTGGCGAAGTCGGATTCTAGGTCATCAATTGTTGTGGAGGGTGAAGTTACAACTTGCACAGAGGACGGCAAATTTTGCGGCGCAAGTGCACTAGTAACCCTATCAAAAGCAGTTTTGTAGTCATCCTGAAGCATGCGTGCACTGACCCAACCTGGAGGGGTGTGTTCCCTTGCATGCGCATTAGTGCACTTTCTCTGCTTTTTCAAATTATATCGGTTGTTCCAAGCAAAAGTGGTAGAGCATTTTAGACACTTTAACATACCAATTGGCGGTGAAGTGCTAGTCGACAAGCTCCAAGCTAAGTGGTGTTCGGACTCCACTTTGAGGAAGGTGGCGAGATTACTTAAATGATGATTTGGATTGTTCTTAAGAGATGGAACATTGGTCCAAA
>BGPT01000018.1:616293-640402 GCA_003297045.1 Symbiodinium sp. clade C Y103
CGCGTACACTGCACTGAAGTTTGCTCTTCCAGGTTGCAATGCGTCGCTTCGAGTCTTCTTTCTGCAATCTAAGCAAGGCTCCGTTGAAACATTCCAACATTGTTTGTAACGGATCCGAAGCAGACCGGCTTGTAACACTATTTCTTCCTGGTTTTCGGGGAGCCGGCACCCCACCCCAGAGAAAAAACAAAAAAAACAAGAGGAGCCAACGAACCCGAATGCAGATCACATAGAAAGACACATAAACGATGACCACAAAGATAAACTATCTCATAAATCAAAAACATANTCCCAGTACTACTTCGTACTACAAAGCTTGCACAAAGCACGTCCCAGTACTACTTCGTACTACAAACCTTGCACAAAGCACTTCCCAGTACCACTTCGTACTACAAAGCTTGCACAAACCTCTTCCCAGCACTACTTCGTACTACAAAGCTTGCACAAAGCACTTCCCATTACTACTTCGTACTACAAAGCCTACACAAATTTCTTCCCAGTACTACTTCGTAATACAAAGCCTACACAAAGCTCTTCCAGGTACTACTTCGTACTACAAAGCTTGCACAAAGCTCTTCCCAGTACTACTTCGTACTACAAAGCTTGCACAAAGTTCTTCCCAGTACTACTTCGTACTACAAACCTTGCACAAAGCACATCTCAGTACTACTTCGTACTACAAAGCTTGCACAAAGCTCTTCCCATTACTACTTCGTACTGCAAAGCCTACACAAAGTTCTTCCCAGTACTACTTCGTACTACAAAGTTTGCACCAAGCACGTCCCAGTACTACTTCGTACTACAAAGCTTGCACACAGCATGTCCCAGTACTACTTCGTACTACAAAGCTTGCACAAAGCATGTCCCAGCACTACTTCGTACTACAAAGCTTGCACAAAGCTCTTCCCAGTACTACTTCGTACTACAAACCTTGCACAAAGCACTTCCCAGTACCACTTCGTACTACAAAGCTTGCACAAACCTCTTCCCAGCACTATTTCGTACTACAAAGCTTGCACAAAGCACTTCCCATTACTACTTCGTACTACAAAGCCTACACAAATTTCTTCCCAGTACTACTTCGTACTACAAAGCCTACACAAAGCTCTTCCAGGTACTACTTCGTACTACAAAGAAGTTAATTTCATGGCAACTAGCTGTCAATTTAGATTGATCAGCTGCCAAACATAAATGTTAAGGGTGGCTGGCAATTGTCGAAAGTGTGTCTTTTGGTTGCCGATGGTCATGTGGATATGCACATGCTCCACTGCAATAATTTTCTGTAATAGTTTGGCACATTGGCAGTGATGCCACACATGATGCTTTGTTCCACAACAGCTTGTTGCAGCACTTTGCTGCTTTGCCGGGAATGCCCGACATGATGCTATGAACATGCCCCAGTGCAACAGCTTGCTGTAGTCAGTACTGTGCTGCTTTGCCAGCAATGCCTGACATGATGCTGTGACCATGCTCCAGCTGCAATAGCTTGCTGCAGTACTTTGCTGCTTTGGCCAGCATATACCAAGTTCATATTGGACCCCTTTTTTCAAAATTACCAATGGTTACTTACCTTGATTAACCACGTTAATTACCCATGGGGAAGACAGCCGCGTGTTAATGGATCACTGGTTACTATGACTTACTGGGGGTAACACGTTGTCTAACCATGTGTTTTGGCATCATTGGTCCACTGTTGAAAATCAGACCAATGAACGGTAGTGAACACTTTCACACATTTTAGATGGCAAATGCCACCTAATGCATGTTTGGCACATCAAAGAGCAATTTCTAAGTTCCAAAGACCAACTGATAAAGTGAACCCAGCGAAACAATCCTTTCCTGGATGGTTAATACCACCTACTGTGAATAATTTATTCAGGGATTCGGGGTATCACCAGTATGCATTTGACCTACCGTGATGCTATCAACCATACAAAATGTGGGTGACATGGTGTAAACCACTGATAGTCCCGCTTGGTTAAACATTTCTACACTACTTACTGATAAAATATGTTTACTGCACCAAAACCTGAATCTTTTATGGGTTAGCCAATGGAGTTTAATGGGGGACAGACAACTGTTGATGGAAAAAACAAATGATATATGATATCACATCCAAAACTCACTTTTGGAAAACATAGACCATTAATTCACTTTGTGGAACTTTCTTGTTGTCACCAACATCTGCATATTTCAGCGCATTTTTCCCCCCACATGAATTGTCAAGATCTGCTTCGGTTGGATCATGACACTTTGGCCTTTTCCTTAAACATGAGGGTGACCCCCCAAGTTTCACAGTCGCAATCTTTCGATATGCACTTATACCGGCGTTGGTCTTNTTCCTTAAACATGAGGGTGACCCCCCAAGTTTCACAGTCGCAATCTTTCGATATGCACTTATACCGGCGTTGGTCTTGCCTCGGAAATGTGGATGGTTTTTGGAAAACCCAACCACCAAAGGGTGACAAACAAAACAAAATAGGGTGAATAAAATTATTCAACATGAAGCAAATGAAAGTGGCTCATCCAGGTATCTGGAAATAATCACCAGCCAACATGAGGCACATACTCGTTCATAGCGTAGCGGTTCCAGAATGGTCATGAGCTGCTCAACTGGCATAAAGCTATTTTTTCCATTGTTTCCTTCTCCATGGCAGGACACGTATTTGGGTATTCAATTTGGGAACCAAAATGCTTTCAGGTATGAACCCTATACGAGATTGTGTGCCCATGTTGCACACAAGATCCACCAACTCGAGTGGTCGAAAAAAACTTTTGCGGTTATTTGTGATTTACTTTTTCCCAGAGTCAATGCCAATATGGCAACTCGAGCAAGGTGTCAAGCCAATTTTTTTCTCCAACCCCATATGTCAAGATTTCAGCGGTAACCTTGGGCATTTGTTGCCACTGGTTGTTGCCAGATCCCNGCAAGGTGTCAAGCCAATTTTTTTCTCCAACCCCATATGTCAAGATTTCAGCGGTAACCTTGGGCATTTGTTGCCACTGGTTGTTGCCAGATCCCCGAAATTGAAAGAGCGTTTCAGCTCTCACAGAAACTTCAAACCTCTAGATTCAGTGCTGGACACCATTCCTGCTGGCCATAATCGCTGCCCGCTCAGAGCTTGCCATCCATGCGCGGTGAGCATCATTGGTAGTGCTCTGAGGATTCTGCTGACGGTAGTTGCGCACCTCGGTTTGGGAGATTCAAAAGATATAGATAATGCNATTGGTAGTGCTCTGAGGATTCTGCTGACGGTAGTTGCGCACCTCGGTTTGGGAGATTCAAAAGATATAGATAATGCCAATGGTTCCAAAAGGTTCCAACAGTTTCCAATGGTTCCAAAGGTTCCAATGGTTCCAAAAGGTTCCAAAAGTTTCCAAAGGTTCCAATGGTTCCAAAAGGTTCCAAAAGTTTCCAAAGGTTCCAAAGGTTCCAATGGTTCCAAAAGGTTCCAAAGTTTCCAAAGGTTTCCATTATTACAAAAGTTCCAAAGTTCCAAAACAAATGCAGAAACATGTCCAAACATAGTGCCAAAAGAAAACCAAGGCACAAAAGCCCAGCGTGCATTGTGAGCAGCGGAGTGGGCATTGGCGGCCTCATTGTTGTTCTCATCCTTCTTCGCCTTGTTTTCTGCAAGTTGGGATTTTATTGATAAATTTCCTGTTGAAAACAGATTTTTTAAAAAGGGAAAACAACATAAAACAGATTTTGAAAAGAGAAAAAACTATTTGAGACAGGTTGCCTTTTTCGTTGGGTTCTCTTTGTGCCAAACCCGGGACATTTCCCTCTTCCTTTCCATGCGTTGGTTCATAATGCGNAAAAAACTATTTGAGACAGGTTGCCTTTTTCGTTGGGTTCTCTTTGTGCCAAACCCGGGACATTTCCCTCTTCCTTTCCATGCGTTGGTTCATAATGCGGTCCCTTGTTCCAGGGGACATCTCCTCAGTTATCCTTGGGGTAGCGAATGCCTTGGCTTTGGGAGCTGCCTTTGCTGCTGGACGTGCAGGTTCGGGAAGTTCTGCTGGTGCAGGTTCTTGTCCAGGAAGGTCGACAGGTCCAGGAAGTTCTGCAGCAGGTTGTTCAGCCACAGGTCCGGGAAGACCCTCATCAGCCTACAAGGTGATGCTGTAAGTTAGTCCATTGATTTTTTTATTGAAAAAAAATTAACATATGTATTGAAATATTTGTATGTATCCATCCTGTTTTCTTCCAACCCCGCCTCAGTGCCACGTGGCCCCATACCTTCCGATGAAAGAGGTCTCGCATCAGTCGATGAACCAGCACCATCACCGCCATCCTGGTTGTTGCATCAAAGTTGGAATGGATGAAANTGGCCCCATACCTTCCGATGAAAGAGGTCTCGCATCAGTCGATGAACCAGCACCATCACCGCCATCCTGGTTGTTGCATCAAAGTTGGAATGGATGAAACCAAAAACCAAAAAGTAAGAAAATAGAACAGCTTAAGAAAAAAAAACATGTTACTTGATTGTTGAGTTACTGGTCCATCACAAGCGCTGGGAGACAGAACCTGATTGGAATTCCTCAAACAGAAAAATACATTGTAGATTGATTCCAAAAAAAAACCTTGTGACATCTTGGGAAAACAAAACGTAAAAATTAAATGTTTGCCAAAATAACCATTGTCTCTTCGGAATCAAGGCGTGCCATCTTGGCCTTGGGTGTAGTAGGCTCCAAGGCATCAGGCGGAAAGGCTGCTGCGGGATCATGCCAATTTGGAAGCTGCTTGCCACTAACCTTGAGACCACGTCCAGGGGTGGTATAGGGATCCTCCTTTGCTGCCTCAAACTCTTGCGTAAGGTTCTTTGGGGTCCCAGGGCTCTGGGTTTCAGGTACTTCAGCACACGGCTCCACTGNTGGTATAGGGATCCTCCTTTGCTGCCTCAAACTCTTGCGTAAGGTTCTTTGGGGTCCCAGGGCTCTGGGTTTCAGGTACTTCAGCACACGGCTCCACTGGCAAAGCGGCCTCTCAGGTTCAAACAAGTATATAAATAAATTACAGCAACTGAAAATAGAAAGAGCCAAGAACATTCAAACATTGAAAAATTCACCCTTGGTTAAAACACCCTCGTCCTGGGCCCGAACATCAGAGGAAAGGTACTTCTCCACATCAGAACTCCAAGTAAACTGCAAAGCTCGGCGTAGGACAGGGTTTGGCTGAGTTCCTCGTAGGAGACTTCCCACAGGTCCGGGGCCTTCGGTTCTTTTTTCATTTTGGGGTGTGGCTACGTTTGTTGGTGGCGGCATCCCTCCAAGAGCAGGACCCACCCCAAGCATAGCCAAGTGCTTTCCCAAAATCTGTTGGTTGGAAGCAGAGGCCCCATCCCTAACGTCGATTTCGGTCACAGGCGCAGTCGACATACTACCTGCTCAACTAACACAAAGCCACACTGAATCCTAGTTTGAGAGCCTGATGATGTTGAAGCAAGAAAATGTGATGTGTTGTGATTTTGCGTCAGTAAGGGGTTGAATTGAAATCAGCGCAAGGAACTAAAAACACTTTATTGGATGATTTGTTTAAAATCATGTGTTTTCCGCGCGCTTTTCCCGCGATTCCCCTATCGCAGGTTTCATGTTCCTTCTCGCTTTCAAAGGAGCTACATTGTTGCCACAAAATCAGTGGGCCTTTTCCGGCTTTCAGCAACACTTTTTTGTTGAATGTGGATTTGAATTTTTATTTGCGAAAGACCCACCCATGGGCCCACATGACAGCAACAGGTTCCGTAGTAGCACATACCATGGCATCTCATCTCATGTTCAGCAGACCTTGTAGAACATATTAGCATCCATCAGGAAACCTTGGCCCTTGATGAAGTACAAGGGCTTCGCTGGTCCCAATGTTTTCTCTCGTGGGTAGTGGCGCACACCTGGGAAGTTGGTTCATTATAACCTGGTATAATTTGGTTTCATCAATGGAAACATATTCATTGGGAAAAATGAGTCTATCAAAATGTAATATGTAACAATTTGTTTGACCAAGCAACGCCAGACTTGCTGCAAAACATCCGAGCTTGAGAGCAACCTCAAACACAGATTGGTTTGAATCAAGAAACTGTTGAAAAAATTAACCATTGAGAACAACTTGGAAAAGAGAACAAAACCTTTGCTAATCTCAATCTCAATCTAGGAGCCGATAACCAATCAGGCCGCCAATGTTGGTACCCTTTGCTTGTCGCAACTGCACTGGGTTCGGGCGAAAAACTGAGTAGGCTTCATGAGTAAACTCGATCCTGACAGGGATAGGTATTATGATAGGTTTAAGATATTCAAAACAAAAGTAATTTCAACATTGATGGTCATTTTTTATTTTTAGATTTTGGTCTTTTGCTCCTGTCTTGATCTTCACCACGCACAACTGCGGGAGGTCGGCGGCAGGCATGTCCGCTGAGCTTGACATCTAGGTGTCCTTGCTTTTCCATTTGAACCATCAAGTCGTAGATGCTCATGGGTTTGCTGTCGCTCACCCCCCCACTTGAAGTACTCTCCTCCAGCACAACCTTAGCTTAACACTCCAGGAAAGGTAAAACAGAAAGGGTATGAAAATATCAAACATCATCATAGTATATTGAACATCTAAAGTTGACATAAATTACAACCAAGGTTCTTTCTGCTCAGCATTCTCGATTCGAAATTCAATGGCTTTGTTCTCGTTTCCGGGTTTGGACAAGAAATCCTTTGCCTTCAGGGTTGGGTTTTGGAGGTCTTTTGGGAAATAGAAAAATTATACACATGTTCATTTTAACATGAACTTTGAACTTAACTCTGTAGCCTTCGCACTGTCGGAGATCCAATTCCCCCCAGCAAATAATACCAAGGGCTTAGGATCAGGAGACAAAACTCCTGGCACACGGATCTTCACAGGAGATGTGATGTAAACAGCATTCTCCACCAGGCACATTGTGACCTTTGCAAGATATTGCTTTGCCATAAAAAGTTTTTCAACTTTATTCTTAAAACAACATATACCATACCAAAACAAAAAAAACATTGAAAATCAAGTCATGTTGCTGTAGCACCCATGTTGATCGAAACCTTTGCAGTCACTGTCGGGAACTTGGTGTTGAACTCGTCAGCTGTCATCTTTTGGGGTTCCGCGTCAGTCACAACATTCCGGTTCGTCTCTGTCCCCAAATCCACCTCCGCGGTTGCAGCTGAAACTTCTGGACCTGGTGAACCTGAAGTTTGAGTCTCACTGGTCAGCTGAAAGACTGCATCAAAGTTCTGCAAACGGATGCGCCAATCAGGGTCTCAGTTGAAAACGGAAAATAAAAATCAAAAACAACGTTTGAACAAATACAAGATAAACAGTGCGAAAACACAACAACATGTTAAGGCATGTAAAAAAATCAACATTAACAGAAAATGCTAGAAAATGACAAACAAAGAACAAACATAAATTTTGAGTAAGAATCTTCTGATCGGGTCATTCAGCCATTTGTCCCTCACGTCTCTGGGGATGTTGAGGTGTCCAGTTGGTGTAAGTGTGCAAAGCTTCAGGGCCGGAGGTCTTGGGTTGGCGATGTCCGAGAGGTCCACATCAGCAATAAACTTGGGCAGCACCGATTGCATTTGACCTTTGCCAGCCTTCCAATCCTAGATCAAAACCAATTTCAAAACAATCCCAAATCCTGAGCTACATGAAACTAAAACAATTTGATTAAAACCATTGGTTAAAAAAGGGAACACTACCGAGACCGTTTTAGATTCACCCCTGTCCTCAACCAATTTGTCCTTGACTTGGGCCGATGCATATGTCAATATGCCTGGGCTTTCAGTTTCGCTGTAGACAGAAAGGTGCATCTCTGCATGGAAAGATGTCATCATCTCCGCAGCCACCTTAGATTTGAGTTGAATATCCGAATTGAACAATAGTTGAATATTTGGGTTGGGAACATGTTTTTTTTTTAAAGCAAAATAAACGAAGCAAAAGGTGTTTCTCCAAGGTACCCTCTCCAATGTACCCTCATACATGGTCTTGTGGTGGAGAATCAAGGTTGATCCCTTCAAACTGGAAACCCGGGACATACAACCTTCAAGAATCGCCCGAATGGTTGCTGGTGCAGCGACCCACTGTGCTGTCTCCTCCTTGTCCTAGGAATGCAAACCAGAACTAAGAGAATTCAAAAAACAATGAGGTGTTTTCTGTCCCATTCAAAAGTTATATTGATAGATGTGGTATACTCTACTTCTAAATGAGAACCAAACAACTATTGCTAGAAAGGGTCCAACAGGATCTTTCTTTGAAAAAAAAAGCAAAACTTTGCTGGCATTGTTTTAGCAAGAAACTTGTAGGCAATGGCGCTGTTGCTTTGCATGTGAGTTCATTCCAAAGGTCACCCTTGGTCCACACATTGGAATCTTTGGCCGCTCGTTCTGAATCACGTGGTGCAAGGTAGAGGGTTCCTTGACGAGCTCCCAGGGTTGAATCCAAAACAACCAGGTATGCAGGAAGGATCTGTGGGAAGGTCCTTGGGCCAAACGTTTGGGGGAAATACACACCAATAACAAACCATCATATTATGTTTCATTACAGAACGTTACATTACATCAGTTGATTTACATGCATACATACATTCACACATTCAAATGCCCATACAAGCAAACATACATACATGCATACATCCATACATATACAATGTAAATGTACATACAGGGTACACACATACATGAATACATACATACCAAAACATTCCATGTCTTAACATAAAATGGAATTACAATATCATGCATAACAGAACAAAACAGAACATAACATAACATGAAATCATGGCATTATCTACTAAATACATTGCATACAGTTCATACAAGTGCAAAATACAGCTACATACAAGTAAAACATGCATAAATACATACATTCACACATACATACATATATGATAAACATACATACTTGCTTTACATACTTACAAACATTCTTACTCACATACTTACATACNCATGCATAAATACATACATTCACACATACATACATATATGATAAACATACATACTTGCTTTACATACTTACAAACATTCTTACTCACATACTTACATACATGCTTACATGAATAGATACTTTGCAAATTTACCGACATACATAGATACATACATAGATACATACATAGATACATACATAGATACATACATACATACATACATACATACATACATACATATATAGATACATACACACGTACACACATAGATACATAGATACATAGATACATAGATAGATACACACATAGATACATACATAGATACATACATACATACATACATGCATACATACACACATAAATGGACACATATAACCATAGCCTAGGACAACACAACATACCTTAACAGAAAAACAGAACTTAAATATGCAATCTTGAAAAAACACCAACAGACCAAAAGCGAAACATTGAGAAAGTTGGTCCTGTTGCCATGAAGGGAAGAGGTGTCAAACATGATGCAGCAATTCCTGCATTGCATTCCAGTATNAACAGACCAAAAGCGAAACATTGAGAAAGTTGGTCCTGTTGCCATGAAGGGAAGAGGTGTCAAACATGATGCAGCAATTCCTGCATTGCATTCCAGTATTCAGCAGCTTGTCTTCCACACGCCTTGCGGAAAATGTTGTGTGTTCCAAATTACGTTTTTTTCCCTGTAAAACACTGGACTTGTAAACACTTTTGGATGTATAAACATGTTACCCCTATGGCCTGCATTCACCACGCAGACCATTCAAAGTCCCCTCTCCAGCCAAAGCCGGCGCAACGAGAAAGATCATGCCTTGGCATGGGCCCCGCCATCTATCATCTAGATTTAGTGATGTTAAAAAGTAACCCAAACAATGTACCAAATTGAAAAATTAAACCAACAAATCATTAAAAAAATCAATATGAAATGAGGGTCTGTGGTTGGGATTGAGGCTGAGTGTTTTGTGACACCATGTCGCGACATCATCCACATCTACCGCAGTCAATCGTCCATATTTGGTCAAATCACAAAAACCCAGATGATGTAATGTTTCCATCGAACATCCTTCGAAACGTCCCCCTGCATCCTGTAGGGCTTTTCTGATGACCATAGCAGTATTGGAAGATGATGACTTGGTATTGCAGGCCATGTATAGCCTACGTTGCATAAATGCCTCAGCATTCTGCAAGCCAATCTCCAATTGGTTCCTCAGGTGTAGGACCTTCCATGTTTGGGGCATGTTCAGGGTTCCATCAAATTTATAATTGAACCTTTGGAAACTTTGAAGCGCACATTTTTTTTTGGGCAAAAAAACCTGCCTTTTGAACGTGTCGGTTGCTGTCGGTTTTGTTTCGACGGAGGTTGTAGGAAATGGTTTCCTTGAAGTCATGGCTCAGACTGGTGCACACCATGGCATACTCTGCCTTCTTCAAATTCTCCTGTACAGGGTTTCTTTTGGGTGACCCCCCTCTTGGAAAAAACATTTACCTATTTACAGAATTATGAATATATGTATGTATATAGATGTGTTTTGAAATATGTATACTGTATGTGTATGTATATATTAATATGTGTATGTATATGTGTATGCATATATGTACAGTATGCATGTTTGCATACATGTTAATATCATTATTCTACTTTGGACTTGCCTTTTAATGGTATGTTTTGGTGAACCGAAGGCCTCTGCTTCGTCGATGTCTGGTTCACTTTGCTTTGTTTCTCCAGCCACCTGCTTCATAATCGCTCTGGTCACATGGTCCTGGTAGATGGAAAGCATGTCAGGTGTCATGCGCTGGGGTTTGCTGATCAGCACGGCGTCCAAATCTTGTGTGTAGTCCCTCAGTATGGTCAACAAGACTTAAGTATGAAATAAAAATGATCAACTTAAGTGGGATATAAAAATCATCAATTTAATTCAGGGATACAAAAATTACTTCTGCAACTAGGTCACCCACTCAGGAACCCTTGGATCATTTTGTCCACCATAGCATCCGTCACCTTTGATGCAAGAAAAACAATATCATAGTTGGAAACAAGACGCAACTGAGAAAAATATGCTTTGCAGGTAAGAAAATATCGGAAAAAAAACTTCCAACTCAACATGGAACCAAACTCAGGTATTTTTTTCAGCCAAGTAGCCTCAGACACATGCCGGCTCTCATTCACGCACCACATGACCAAGCAAGCCTGATCAACTGACCTGCTCCAAGCTTCATCATTCCACCTCAATCTAGCCCTCGCGCTTGCTTTGACCTTCTTTGAGTTGATCCCCCACCAAGCATTGTAGCGTTTGAAATGGAGAACTTGGCTGTCATGGGTCACCTTACTGGTTGCTGTTTCGGTTGGGAAAGTGGACATGTATCTACAGAAAACATGGGTTTGGGTCTTGGGTTTGGGTTGGTGGAGTTTTTGGAAAAAACAGCAAAAAAAATGAAAATAAGTTTCAAATACTGATCAAAAAACATTTTGCGACAAGGCTCCGTGAGGATTTTCTGCCAATTTGTGTCAACACCCTTGGGGCTTTCATTGAGCTGATGCCTCTTGAGCCTCAGCAAGACCTCGCTATAGCCTGTGGAAAGGTTTTACCCAAAGCGAAAAACAAACCCAAAAGCAAAAAAAAACACCATCAAAACAAACCCCAAAAGTAAAAAAAGCTAATGTTTTTGCCAAGGCTCCGCTCTCGGCCCACTTGTTGTGGTTGAGGTGGTTTTGAATTTCCTGCCGTGCTAGGGGGCAAACTCCAAAGATGATCCCGGCTATGCCATTGACGAAGTCAGCAGACAATTGCCATCGTTTGAGTGCTGCGTTGGCTTTGTACTGGTTGTAGCGCCCTGCAATGCTTTGCAAGATCTCCATCTCGTTCATGTCCTTGTACTCCTCCATCCCCTTCCGCTGGTTGACTAAGATTTCGAACCTGCTGGCCACTTTCAGCACCTCAGTGTTCTAATTCCCACCAAAAATGTTGTACAACTATGTTGTGAAAACATCTGAAACCCATTATTAAGTCAAAACTTCTTTGCCACCCCTGTGAAAAGTGGATAGAAAAGTTTGTTTTCAACCTCCCCACGGAAATGATAAACAGAAGATAACAGAAGGATGAAACATAAAACTTTGTTGTTGGCAAAGTGTTGGCACATCCTTTCGCTGTCTTTCTGACCCCTGCGTGCTGAGCTGGATGTTTTGGAAACTCACCTCTTCAGCATCTTTGTTGAAACTGATGTTGCATGGCAAGTTGAATTGATCAATGAATGCCGGCATCAGAGGCTTCACAAGTTCCTTAGATTCTGAAAGTTGTTTTGTTCCCAAAATTATTTGATTTTTCAATGTAAACAAATAAACCCATAACATGGGTGCAGTTATCAACATACAATTGTGCAAATGATTTCCCAGAGTCAATTCCGGCCACTGGGTCCAAGTCGGAAGCCACCAGTAGAAGAAACAACCCAGATGTCCTGTGCTGATAAAAACATAGGTGCATACATTGCAACCATTGGGTTGGTGAAAAAAAATGAGGAAAAATATGCAAAAAGGTAATGAGGCAACATTGAGGATCAGCCGGGTGAAGCCCTTCTTGACCTGGAAGCAAGGTTTAGTAGGATCAAAGTCATCTTTGCGGGAAAGGTTCAGGTCTAATGGCTCCCGGTACAAGCGTGAGCCACTGAAGATGAAACTCACAGTACATACCAGCCAATCACCCAGACTGGGCAAACCATCATCCGGCATTCGAACATCAATCAAGCTCACAGGCACTTTCTGATTGATGATGGAGCCGTCATCCCCCTCCAGAACCTTAGTATGGTGAAAGTTCCAATACTGATATTATGAACCCACAGGTGAAAGTTTTAGAGGCAAAAGGTGAAAGTAAGCGAATCTAACAGAGGCAACAGGTGAAATTAAGAGATATAACAGCTTTAAAACTTTGCTTGGAAGAGAAACTTGAAGATCTTCACAGGCAAAGTTTCGACCCATAGCTTTGCAAGCATCCTCCAAAAACGTTCGAATCTTGGAGATCGTTGTGGACGCAACTTCAGGTCGGAAAGCATCAATCACGGGCATAACCGGGTGAACAGCCTCCAGGTCGGCGCCAGCTCCAAACCCTTGGGTTGAAGTGTCCTCCTGAAACAACGCGAGGTACTCCAGGATGTCCTGCGCAAAGCAAATAATATTTCCAAAACATACCTTTTGATCTTTTGGTTTTCAACCAACTGGTCCAAAATCAAAAACGAAAACAAGCAACATCAAAACAATTTTACATTTTGAAAAACGGTCCCTGACCAAAGAGGTATCACCATCCATCTTGCTCAGGGCAGCCATCCATTCTGATTTACGCTTCTTTGCCGCAGGGCTCTCTTGCTTGACTACCTTGCAGCAGGCTGAAAACTGTTGTGAAGTGATACCCCAAAGGAAAAAAATATATACATACAGAGGTCTAGATTTTCAGGTATGTAGGGGGTAATAAAAAAATCTTAACCAAGTTCAAGTTAAGTGACCAACCCAGGCTCTTCTTTTTTCACCGGGGTCCCGCCAGTTGATTCCTGTTCGGGTTCTGACTTGGGAGCTGGTGGCCTCACATTCAAGGCAGCTTGGGCAGCTGCCACTGAAGCCCGGAGTAATGGAGACTCCATGGCTGATGCAAGAAAAAAANTCTGACTTGGGAGCTGGTGGCCTCACATTCAAGGCAGCTTGGGCAGCTGCCACTGAAGCCCGGAGTAATGGAGACTCCATGGCTGATGCAAGAAAAAAAGTCAAGAAAAAATCAAGAAAAACAGAAACAAGAAAAAGCAAAAAACAATATGATTTTGGAATGTTCTCTTGCTTTTCGAATCTTCAAGACAACAAATGTTTGATTGAGCCATAGGCTGTATCAACTGAGCGATGGTGAACCCTTTCATTCGTTCTTTCTTTCTTTTCTTTTCTTTCTTTCTTTTTCTCTTTTTTTTGGGGGTCAGATCTCACCCCATTAAACACTGACTTGAACCATTTTAAAACAGGATTTTGTTTGGAAGTTTATAGTCACAAAAGTCAGCGTGGGTGCCCATAAAATCTTAGACATTGAATCTGGCATCAGACCCCCACCGACTTTGATCAATGACCTCGTGCAGTAAAGTCGGCGTTGGTGGCTACCCAGACCACCCTGAGATCCTATCCCATTGGATCGTCGTAATGAAATTGCACTTTTTCAAAAAGTTGGTTTTCATTTCAACGAGTCTGTGGGATACAAAATCGGCGTTGGCGGGGACCCTACCTACACTGAAATGTGTGCACGAGGTCATTGATCAAAATCGGCGTGGGTGCCATGGGACGTACAATGTGTCAGAATCAGCGTGGGTCCCCTGGTTTGGACTAACTCTGTTATCCCCAAAATATGTTTCTAGGATCTTCCGGGTTTCACACGCCCCAACACATATTATGAATAACCACCATATACCAACCATTCCTGGGAGGAGAAACCAACCATGTTTGAGCCATGAAAAAGTTTTGGGCTGAAAAAACCAACCTCAGCTCTGATCTCTCATTTTTTTCGGTTTCCCGAAGCAATGATGTCTCAGTTTTCCTTCGGATCTCTGCGGCGGCTCGATTTTTGGTCAGACCTTGGAGGGTCAGCGTTGTTATAAACAAACTTTGGAAGAAATGCTTGGGTAAATCAATGATGCTGGGATGTCATTATGCAAAGAACTTTAAACAACCGGTAAAGAGGTGTTTTTCTCCAGTGGCAAGCATGTTCTGTGTGCGCTGTGGGAGCATTTTCATTTTCCAACCAAATTTGTTTCATCATAGTGTTACCTTTTTAGTGTTGCAAGATTATCTCCCACGCTTCCACACTGCCCGAAGTGGAATGCTAGGACTCAATACTGCTAGCACACAAGCATGAGGTTCTTCCCGTGCCTGTGGCATAACCTCTATGTCATGGGCTGTATGCCATGGTAAGGGCAGCAAATCCCCCATTGGCAAAGTGTTTGATGCCAACCCACGCAAGTAAAGTGATGCTCTTTGGCTCACTTCAGTACCACCATGAAGAGTGTCAAATACCCTTGCAAGTTGTAACCAATCATCCAAAGTTGTTTGTGGCACATCACGCTTGGGCATTGTTCCTGGTGGGTGGTCTCATCCCCAGCAAGAACTAAAACAGGAACTTTTCACAGATTATTGGTCCCTGAATTGAATCATGTTGAATCTTGTATACATATTATGTAGTATATGCATATGCTTATAGAGGGTTGTGGAGAGAGGGCGAGACAGAGAGAGATATATATATATATATGTGTGTGTTTTTGCATTGTATGAATTTTGAAAGATTGAAGTTTGGAGAATTTTTTCCTTTTGGGAATGCCCCAGGTTGTATATTTGGTCTATTCCAGGAGGATTGTACACATACATATCCTAATCAAATATCTTTTGGATACCCACATGTCCAAAATAGTATGAGATCTTAGGAATGTGATTTGCATAGTTTGAGATTCAGGGCTAAGGGTTATGTTCCCCAGGATTCATCCCTTAGCACATGGAAACCAACGATAGACACCCAGCATTTTACCAAACATGAAAATTAACAATGATATAGTTCACTGGTTGGACAAAACATTTTTGTGTGATACAATATCATTTTTTTGAGCTATCGCTTAGGTCCTTGAGTGACCAAAGGGTATGCCTTTGAAGCTGGCAAAACCAGCATGGGGTTTTGTCGAAGATCAGCTGATGATATGTACTCCTTGACAAGCACGAACACATCAGAGTCAGCAGGTGCTCCCCTATAACCTCGTTCATCCAAAGTGTAGACCGTAGGGATATCTCAGGGATGAAGCNTACTCCTTGACAAGCACGAACACATCAGAGTCAGCAGGTGCTCCCCTATAACCTCGTTCATCCAAAGTGTAGACCGTAGGGATATCTCAGGGATGAAGCGTTCAACATGACACCATGATTAACATAGGATCAACCATCCTCATTCTCAGTGGGTATCAAATGAAAGTTTCAACATGACACCGTGATTAACGGGGGATCAACCATCCTCATTTTCAATGGTATCAAAACTAGGTTATAATAGGGGATAACAAGAAAATATTGAAATCCAATGCCTATTCGTCGGCAGAATAGAAAGAAGTGATTTGCTGAAGCATCGGTGAGCAAGCCCCCTTCCTCAATGGATCTTCATATCTGGTTCATACTGGTTGAATAGACATTAGTTGCCCCAGGAAAAAAAACAAAACAGAACACCCCAAGTGCCCAGGTTCCAATTTTGTAGGTGTATGTTGGGAAATATGTTGTTTCCAATCCCGGTACTTCCTCATGATNGAAAAAAAACAAAACAGAACACCCCAAGTGCCCAGGTTCCAATTTTGTAGGTGTATGTTGGGAAATATGTTGTTTCCAATCCCGGTACTTCCTCATGATGTAGACGATAGGTTCCCCATTCAACCAACTCCTGACTGATGGTTTGTTGAGTTCCGTTTCGATAATGCGCACAGCAGAATCAGCATCGACCAGGTTCGGATCCCTTCCCAATCTTCGACTCAGCAACCCCCATAGCTGGTCTTAGTTGGTTCAAAAACGGCTGCGGTTTGCAAAAAAGATTTTGATCTCCAAAGCTTTTTTGACAACAACCTTGTGGAAAAAGACAACTTGCCAAAAACATGAAAAGGGACCTATGACGTCATGGGTGTGGGAAACCCGAAGCATTGCCAAAAGGCAATACCTTTGGTGGGATCAGGGAGGACAAAGACAACAATGGGTATTTTGGGTGAAAGATTTATTCAAGGATATCTTTGGGTTTCAACATCAAAACATCATATGAATTTTCAACTGTGGTACTTCATTTTGTTGTGGATCACTAACCCTTGTAGGTAGGCCATCAGCCATTGGTTTTTGCATTCCTTCACAGTGTTATCCCCCACCACCACTAGGGTGGTGGGGGATGGGATACCCTTCTCACGTGAGATTCGATTCACGTCTTCCAGTGTATGGGCAATGATTTCAGTTACCATTGATGATCCATGCTGTGTTGTTTCTTCCAAAATTGCAATCCTTAGGCAGTAATTGAAGGCCCAAGCTCCGTGAACTTTAAGTCGTGGCCTTCGCAACTTTGAAGTCCTGTAAGCACTGCGCAATACAGGATCGCGTGGCAAGCAGTATTTAGCCTGGTCAGCTCCATCAGTCATGATAACCACCATGCGAGAAAATGCTTCCCCAGAAACATCCCGCAGACTCCAGAAACCACATCTGTCCGCGTATTGTTCGACCAAGTGCTTCCGATAAAGCCGTAATGCCCCAAGTCGAAGGTCCATAGGTAGTTCCCTGTTTTGAAACCTGATCAAAGGTCCCATATAAATTCAATTCCCTGTTTTGTTTCAACAAAATTCAAATCCACAGTTTTNNNTAAAACTTCCTCAAAACTTTTGCAAGGCACTGGGCTTTCAATTCTTGGCAAACATCACATTGGCTGAAGGTGGTTTGATCACGGAATTTCATAACCAGGGTCCATTTCGCATTCCAGTGGCGAAGAAAAGTCCCATACCTTCTGCAGAGAAATGGCTTATATATATATATATANGAAGGTCCATAGGTAGTTCCCTGTTTTGAAACCTGATCAAAGGTCCCATATAAATTCAATTCCCTGTTTTGTTTCAACAAAATTCAAATCCACAGTTTTAGTTTTGGCTTAAAACTTCCTCAAAACTTTTGCAAGGCACTGGGCTTTCAATTCTTGGCAAACATCACATTGGCTGAAGGTGGTTTGATCACGGAATTTCATAACCAGGGTCCATTTCGCATTCCAGTGGCGAAGAAAAGTCCCATACCTTCTGCAGAGAAATGGCTTATATATATATATATACAACCCTTACTTTCTATTTTCAAAATATACCCCAAAAATATTACATTCCATATTATTTAATGTTTTACCCAGGGTTATTAAGGTAGATGAATCTATTATGTCTACTTGGGTTTTAGACACCAACAAATATCAATATTATGCAAGTTACGAGGCTTTCCGTTCAACATGGTGGGCATCACACCATCCAGTNATCTATTATGTCTACTTGGGTTTTAGACACCAACAAATATCAATATTATGCAAGTTACGAGGCTTTCCGTTCAACATGGTGGGCATCACACCATCCAGTGTAGAATTGGTATGTGTCGAAGATGGTTCCAGGTGGTAAGTATTTGCGAACAAGTGTTCCCACATCCTGGTACATNATGGTGGGCATCACACCATCCAGTGTAGAATTGGTATGTGTCGAAGATGGTTCCAGGTGGTAAGTATTTGCGAACAAGTGTTCCCACATCCTGGTACATACCAAATATCAAATTGGCTAAGTGAAAACTTAACAAACATAAAATTGGTGGTATATAATCCCAAGCAAACAGAAAAAAAACAACATAATGAAGACGGAACAGAACGTCTGAGAATGCAGCTGTACTCGTCATAGTGATGATAAAGTCAGCATTTGACCGTAAATGCTGCACCAAGTCTGCGTCGTTGTCTTCAAACTCATTAAAGTAGACAGAACCACCTGGGCCCCAGTGATCAGTATCAGAGTCTTTATGCCTTGTCCGGTGCTTGTCTGTCTTGGCAGGACCCTGTCGAACCAGCCNTGTGGTAAGCTACTTAACAGAAGGAACTCAAACATGTTGAAAAAAAATTGAGGGGTACCTTGTAAGGAAAATTGCCGGTTCCAATCAAAGTAGAAATTTTTAAAAAAACGTTTGAAAAATATTAGGCAGCCAGAAAACCGATCAGGTAATGGTTCCGCGATGCTGTTGTACAGAATGCAACAAAATGCATCTATCGAAGCTGTAAACTCAGACGGTTTTGTTGGGTGTTTGCCAAAACGCTGGTCANAATGGTTCCGCGATGCTGTTGTACAGAATGCAACAAAATGCATCTATCGAAGCTGTAAACTCAGACGGTTTTGTTGGGTGTTTGCCAAAACGCTGGTCAAGAAAACCAATTCGATCAGTTCGGTAGGATGATATCCCCAACATTTGTTCCATGCAGGCCCTTTTCATAGGATGCCCCAGCAAATAGTATTCTCTTTTTTGGGGTTGACCCAGACGCATCTCTAAAGACCCGCATGCCAGAAACAGGACCGAATCCTGCTCACGTTTGCTCAGCTTCTCAAAGGAAGAAAGGAAATTTATCAAATCAGGTTTGTGAAGTGGTTTGTAGCAATCTCCACTTGCGCACTTGCAAGGTCTTCGTAGCAAACCGGCTATTCTGTCCTCAAAACTTGGGTTGGAAAACACTAGTCAAAAAGGATGGTTTAGACTACATCTAGCCCTTTGTATGTTCTTGTTCTTTTTTAAAAATGAAAAATTCTAATTCAACAATGCAAGAAACAGGATCATCTCTGGGGACCCTTTTGCTATTGGTTTTTGGAATCTTTGCAGCAGCAGCCTTGGCTGCTCGACGGGTGTTGTTATAGCAACGTTTTTTTGCAGGTTGGGCTGAGGAACTCTCATCCAGTTTGCAGAGTTGCCCAGCCATGAAGCGATTCATGGTAGAAAAAGACATGTCAAACAACCGTCTTCGAGACAATAGCTCATCCTCTTCTATATCAGCATCATAGGCAGTGTCATCCTCTGACTCAGAACCAGAGCTCAAAGAGACCGGTTGGTTAGCCACTTCATCTTTCTCCGCAGCAAACAAGGCGACTGGGCAATCTGGTTCTTCAGGTTCTGTTTGAAATACAAAGCGGCATTCTTCATCAGGTTCTTGTCCAAATGTAGGTGGACAACCAAAATCATCTTCATCCGGCTCATCACGAAACAAGCCGGCCATGAAAGCAGCTGTGGCATGATCACCATAACTTTGAGTATTGTTCGTTTTAGCTAGCGGGGAACTGTCAACAAAGCCTTTTTTTCAATACTGATACATCCCACACACAATATTTTGGTTGCTAATGATTTGGAAAATGATACGTCTATGGTAGAAGGTGTTTAACGTCAGTGTCATGTATCACTGTTATTGAACATCTCAAACAACATTGTGTGTTTTTGTCATGTGGTCGCTGAGAAAATTTTTCTGATCCTAGGCCGGCGGTAGAGTCGAGCTATACCAGAGACCAACGTATCTTTTCAAGTATGGAAAAGTGCGACCACTATGTAACAACTGTTTTGCATAAGCTTTGTTCGGATGTAACCTAAGGCTCCGGGCTAGTGGTCTTTGATGCAAATCAGAGCGGCAAGGATGCAAAACCCAACGGAAGGAACATCCATCCCGTTCCCAGCCAAGGAGACCTGTAAGGGACCAAGGGTTTCTCCAACAAACCCAACCCGTGAAAACCAAAACAGTACCTCTAAGAACAAAACCTTTAATATAATTTGTTTCATAACATCGTCCTTGGCTGCTGTCGAAAGCATTGATACATCTGCGACATGCCCCGTGACCAATGCCATCTTTGACTGGTTCTCTGTTGTTGGGATCCCCATGATTGCTAGCATCTCTTCCGGGAGTAGCCAGCGTTTCAAGGCTTCGTTCCACCTGCTAAAAATTGTTGAGGAATAACCACCCAAAAAATGTAGAAACTCAGAAAGATCTTGAGGATTAGCACATATGGGGAACTGTTTCAAAAAATGTGCATATATAAAAAAACAAATGCAAAATGTAAGTGCTGTAAAGCCACAAGCAACCACTTGATGTTGTGAATGTAGGGAGGCTCCCATCCGGAGCCTCCTTGCGTCCACGCTTGACGGTAGGGTCAGGGTTCTGAGACAAATCCTTATCAGGGGCAATGGTGAAACTAAGAAAAAACACAAAAACATTTACCCACAAAAAACACAAAAACAGTTATGAAACACATTGGTGGGAAAAGTGTTCAAAAACAACCACAAAGTCCAAGGTTCCCAGATCACATGGTCAGCAAAATGCTCAGCATACATGTCCTTGAACTCGTTGGCCTTTGTTCCCAGTGAATTTTCGAAGTATTCGCCAGACATCCCAGCGCATTTGACCTTGATAGGTTGTGAATCATATGCGTCAATCACTTTTTGAAAATCAAAAAGTAGCATCCCATATGAAAAATCAAAGGGAAAAACCAAAATGAACACCAAAGTGAGCACCAATTTGTTTTCCCAAACACCAACTCTTGGCCTTTCATCCAATAGCAATCTGTAGCTGTGATCCTCAGAGGCCTCTGCGGGGCCACCAGCTTGAGCAACTGACGAAGTGGGGGGCCTTCCCAGCCGTACTTGAATTTATTGAAGTAGACTCGGTAGGTTCGAATCCTTCAAGGAAAGTCCCAACAGTGTTTGTTTACATGACCTCTTGGTTTTTTAAATTTAAAACTTGTGATTTTGTGCTGTGAAACAAATCATGTCCCAACCAATCAGCCTGTTCATCGGTTTGCCAAATCGTTGCGGTGAAATCACAGTGGTTTGAACATCATACCCTGCTGCACCAAAAGCTTCATCTGTGTATTCACCAGGGAAATGTAGAACGTTTTCATGGATAAAGTAATCCAGCCTCAAATTGATGTCTAAACAAAGTAGAACCAAACCAATAAAAATAAAACCAAATACCCCTTGAACCTGGGCTTTAAAAACAACATCCCTCTCAAAGTTTGCTGAAGGCTGGTGAGTGGCTTCTGGTCTTTCTTGTCCTTCACATAAATGTCATGACAACGTTTCTTGGCTAGGTCCTCTGTATTCAATCCTTCTTTCTTTCCCATCCTGGGGCCAAATTCAAAGCCGAAAGGAGAAACAAAGTCCAAAAAAAGTACGAAACAAAGTCCAAAAAAAATTGATCTGCCAAGCAAATGAGAGGCACGCAGAGAATAGAACGCATGGAGGCCCATCAACTGATGCCTTGCGATAGGAAAGGGAATCGATTTGAGGTTTGCGAGGGCAGTTCCTTTGGTGCTTAATGCACGGCGCGCAAGATTCCTGAGATGACATAATGAAAAACATAGTGTTTACATTCAAAATGATTCAAATATAGTGAACATACAACCCAACCCCATTCAAATAAGGAAAGCATTCAGTTTAATTACTTGATCCTAGGTGCCAGAACCATGTCATCCCTGCTAACATTCACATCCCTCACAAAGTGGCTGATGTCGGAGAACAGGCAACGATCTGGGTAGTTTGCTTGAAGAAACCTTGGGCACACCAAAGAAGCAAATAAAAAAATAGGGTGTTAGGGTGTTGGTCATGATCGGGTGAAATAGGGAAAAAATGATGCCATCAGGTCCAAGACACTTTTGCGAGTTCTTGTCGATGTCACACATGCGGCCAAGTGTGACATCCAGTTCGAAACCATACCTTGGTTTGATAAAAAACTATCTTCATGGCTTTGATTCTGAGTAATTTTGAGAAAATAAGAAACGATATGGAAACCTTCAATTGTTGTAGCAGAGCTGCCGTCTCCTGACAGCCCCTTTCAATTGGAGCAAAGCTGCACCCGCGCAATCAGCCCCGGTANAAACGATATGGAAACCTTCAATTGTTGTAGCAGAGCTGCCGTCTCCTGACAGCCCCTTTCAATTGGAGCAAAGCTGCACCCGCGCAATCAGCCCCGGTAAACCACATATCCCAATGCACATGAACGTTTTGAAGACGCTCGATGATCAGGTCAACACCAAAAAGCATCCTGAAGATTTGGATCTTTGATCTTACAAAAGNACCACATATCCCAATGCACATGAACGTTTTGAAGACGCTCGATGATCAGGTCAACACCAAAAAGCATCCTGAAGATTTGGATCTTTGATCTTACAAAAGCTTCAAACTTTTAAAAACAGAACACCGTTATATATCACAGAGCTACTCCATGTACAAAACCAAACGAAACAAAAAAAAATATATATATATATATGTGGAAAACAAGGATCTCAAATCGGATCAGCAACTCAGTAGCCCAGTTCCACAAAGCATCGAAGGTACCCGGGTGAGGTCTCCTTTGCAGATGGTCTCAAAACAAGAAACACAAAACAAAAACCTTCTTGCAAGTTTAAAAAAGTAAAAAATGTGTTTGCCAAGGTTCTCATCTTGCATCTTGGCCGCCAAAAATGGGTCTGGCTCATCCTTCCCATCCTTGTCATAGTCACCCCACACTCCANTAAAAAATGTGTTTGCCAAGGTTCTCATCTTGCATCTTGGCCGCCAAAAATGGGTCTGGCTCATCCTTCCCATCCTTGTCATAGTCACCCCACACTCCAACCTTCGCAGGTTTGGTTCCTTAGGATGTGGTGAAATTGGAGCAGGAGAAGCTGGTCTTTGCTGGAAACCTTAAAAGCCACCCAAAAAGCACCCATAAAAACTTCAAAAGGAAAACCCAGGTACGCTTGGCTTTTCGTTCAGGCTTTTCAGGCTTGAAGGGCACCTGCTTCAGGGAGACAGATATGACATGAACGGGACAAACATGTATGCATGTATGTATGTATGTATGTATGTANTTCAGGCTTTTCAGGCTTGAAGGGCACCTGCTTCAGGGAGACAGATATGACATGAACGGGACAAACATGTATGCATGTATGTATGTATGTATGTATGTAAGAATGTATGTATGTATGTATGTATGTATGTATGTATCATTGCATGTTTCCATCTATGTAATTATGGATGGATGGATGAATGGATGCCTGCTTACATGGATGCATGTATGTATGAATGTGTGTATCACTGAACATCTGTATGTATGTATGTATGTATGTATGTATGTATGTCTGTAAGTAAAAATGTACGGGTATATGTCTGGTTGTACATTGATGGCTGGATGGATGGATGTCTGTGTNTGTAAGTAAAAATGTACGGGTATATGTCTGGTTGTACATTGATGGCTGGATGGATGGATGTCTGTGTGTATGTGTGCATGTATGTATGGATGGATGCATGGCAGAATGGAAAACAGGATGGATGGATGGATGGATGCGTGGATGGATGGATGGATGTCATGTGTATGTGTGTATGTGTGCGTGTATGTATGTTTGTATATATGTATGTATGTATGCATGCATGCATGTATGTATGTATGCATGGATGGATGGATGGATGGATGTCTCTCTGTGTGTGTATGTGTGGATGGATGTATGGATGGATAGATGGACGAATGGATGGATGGATGGATGGGTGGATGCATGGAAGAATGGAAGAATGGATGCATGGATGCTTGCGTGTATGTATGTATGTATGTATGTATGTATGTATG
>BGPT01000018.1:645283-658550 GCA_003297045.1 Symbiodinium sp. clade C Y103
TCAGACTATCGGTCCTGTTCGGCTCCAGAAAGCCGCCACGCCGACCAATTGGAAGGCACGCCATCAGGCAATGGAGCTTTATTCCCTGCTTTTGGTGGCATGATGGACCTGCAAAAACCATCGCGTGCCTCTGGCTGCAAGACAGCTGTGGGCCAAAACAAATAACCATGCACAAAGTCATAAATCTGTGCACAGAAATAAATGTCATCCACACTAGCAAGGTGCTGAATTAGCTGCAACAAAAACTCATCCAAGATACTTACGTCAGCAACTAAATTTCCACAGAATTCAATCTTTTTCTTCGCAATGTATCTACTTGGATTTTGAATGCAGGAGTCGGGTCAGACCACAACCCTGGCCAGCTCAATGAGGATCCGAACCCAATGATCTCGGGCTGCGGCTTCCTCCCGGGACACGTGGCCCAAAGAAACCATGCACTCCAGCAAAATTTTTCCCAAAACATTGATGGACATGGCGTCCCCCAGCGATGCGCCAACAGTGGATTCGTCAAAGGACTTGAGCAAAGAATTCAGCATTTGCTCAGGCCATCCTTGCAATCGCCCTGCCTCTCGTACAGTCAAACGTCTGTCCAACTTGGGCACAAAGAAACCAGTGTGTTTGCCTTTGAGGCGGCTTCTAGTCAAACAAGGCACAACATATTTTTTGGCCGACTGAAACGCCTCGCTGCTGCCAACATCCAATACATATGGTCCTTGGCGAACCCTGTCTCCATACTTTCGCACATAGTTTTCTATGTTGCACCGCTGGCCAGGCTCACCACGGAGATGCGTGTCCAGAAACTCCTTCAACCATTTTTTTTTGAACTCCACTTTCTTCGGCCAGTGAAATCTCGTCACAATGGCATCCTTCAGCAAGGCCACAATGTAGACACGTTGGCGGCTCTGAGGAATTCCATAATCCAATGTTGAATGAAGTTTTAAGCGAAGTGTGTACCCCAATTTTTCCAAGACATCCTTGATCAGCTGTCGGAATTGCTGATGTTTTTTTTGAAGGAGTCCTTTGACGTTCTCCAAGACCACACAACTGGGTTTGTGATGGCAAATATATTCAAGTCCATACAGACCGATTTGTCCTCGTGGATCCTGCACGCCCTTCTTTTTCCCAAGAACACTGTAACTTGGACAGGGGTAGCCAGCCACATAGACATCACATGATGGGGCTGTTGCGGCATTCCTCTTTGACATATCTTTGCACACGGGAGAAACGTCGAGATCTAACAGGGAGCAAACATGGCGATATAGTTTCCTCTTGTCGGGATCACTATCGGACCACATTGAAGTTTCGATTTGCTCGCGCAAACCAAACAGAGTAAGAGCCACTAAATCGGATCCCATTCCTGCACAGTCGCTCCCCACACGAAGTTTACCTCTTCCAGGTCGACTTGCGCTGGGCTCACCAGCCTTTTCTTCGGCCAAATTGAGAATGCGATCGAAATGTTTTTTCATTTCTGCTGATTTTTTTGGTTTGCTNTCCAGGTCGACTTGCGCTGGGCTCACCAGCCTTTTCTTCGGCCAAATTGAGAATGCGATCGAAATGTTTTTTCATTTCTGCTGATTTTTTTGGTTTGCTGCCCAAGGTCAGGCCATCAGACTTTCTGCCCGAGGTCAGACCATCAGACTGCTTGCTGCCCGAGGTCAGACCATCAGACATTTTTTTTTTCTAGTCGCCAATTTGGACAACATGGTCTAAGGCGGCGAGTCTGAGTTCATCTCCGAAAATGAATTGCTAATGATACTTATGCTGACTGCTTATGTCTTTTCTATCAGTGAGATTGGCTGCTGTTACGGTAGTAACTGACACTGACTATCAGTGAGACTGGCTGCTGTTAAGGTATAATAATAACTGACACTGACTAATCCAATCAATGTATGTGCCTGTGAGCCAGACTCCGGAAGCAAGAGCGTTGGATTGTATTCTCTGACTACTCCAAGGTGTAGTGTCTCTGGAAAGTAGCGTTTGTACCAACGTAAATGCGTAAGGGGAGTACGAACTTCATACTCCCCTTACACGGAGCCGGCCCGGGCCGGCAATGTGTAAGGGGAGTATGTAAATGCGTAAGGGGAGTATGTACGCTAGCGTCGCTAGCGTTCATACTCCCCTTACACGAAAACATACTCCTCTTACACGTTGCCGGCCCGGGCTGGCAATGTGTAAGGGGAGTACGAACTTCATACTCCCCTTACACGGAAAATGTTAAGTTTGCATGTTCGCGGGAACTCCACTGAACTTTTTGGTGTTCCAATTTCCAATGCTCAATGCTCTATTTTGCACTACTTGGTCTAACACAGCAGAACAAAAATAGCAATGCAGTCATAACTGAACATGACCCACGGTCAGTCACACAATTGAATTGGTGCAAGAAGACTGGCTATCGCACTTTTTCAACAGACTTGCTGTCATCATCCCCGGCAGCAGCATCACCCTAAGCGCCCAGACTTGTCAGTCAAGAGCGTCATTGTAGCCAAACGCTCAAAAAAACTTTCAGCTGTGTGCACACGCACCCCTGGTTTGCGGAACGAGCGTTTTTCATTTTCTAAACACAAAACCACTTTGGCCTGATTCTGGCCAATTTCCTCCTGCTTGGCTTTAAAATTATCACTCATGAACAACTTCAGATGAATTTCGATTCCTGACCTGTACTGCAAAACAAAGACATGTCGTTTCACTGTCAAGAAGATAGATTTTTCCTGCTAACCGGGTTGTCTTTTGTAACCGGGTTGCCTGTCTCTATGGCTTGCAATGGTTGTGGTTGCGTGGCTTTCATGGAGTTGGACACTTGTCCTTCGATGACAAGACCCTAAGCATCTCAACCCTGTTCTGAGTAAGTTGCTATCTTCTACACCTTGGCTTGACTCAAGAGATGGTCTCTGAACATGGGTTTGACATCCTGTAGCGCAGCGGAAAAAGATATATATACAAACACATAATTACTTCTCATATTGATAAATAAATAGCCATATAAAAAATTTGTATATATATATAAACATAAACATAAACATATATATTTATGTATAAATATAAATATATATATATATATATATATATATATATATATATGTATAAATATCTTTATATATATATAAATATTTACACACAAACTATATCCCTCTAGTAGGCATATCGACATCCTAATTGGTTGTAAAACCGAATTTTATGTTGTCTATTATGGTGAATGTGTTTGCGAATTTCAGTTGCTCAGCATCGGACATGCTGAGAGGTGATTCGATTTCACCCATGTTGGATGGTGATTTGGGGTTCTTTCTGCATGTGGATGTTTTGGATTGATGTTTAATTTTTGCTCAGCATCGGACATGCTGAGAGGTGATTCGACTTCACCCATGTTGGATGGTGATTTGGGGTTCTTTCTGCATGTGGATGTTTTGGATTTATGTTTAATTTTTGGATGGTTGTGCAACATTCCGACAATGATTTGGAACATTGATGGTTTTTTCTGGGCAATGTCAGCATTCATCGTAAGACTTGCAAGGCGACTTCTCTTCTTTTCAAAAAAATGTGTTAGGTTCGGTTATTTCGCGCTGATGAATCAACAAGGCATGACAGAGAAACATCATTCCTGCTTTTACGGCTCCTTTGTGATAGCACATTTTGTGCTGAACCCGTGCCGGTTGACTGAAGTCAAGTGAATGGCGGGATTGCCCCCAATCACAGACTTGACGGAGTCAGAAGTAGAAAGAGAAGAGGAGGCAACGGTGTGAGTTGCTTGTGCCAAGTGTACCCAAGTTGCTTCAGAGTGAGTGCTGCATTTTTTTTTGAGAGACCATTTCTGCTTGGAGCTGTGTGCATCTGCCCGAACGTTCAAGCTCACTCAGTACCCAGCAGTGAAGGCAAAACTGCAGTGCAATCTTAGACTCAGACAAACATGATCCAAACAAACCACTCAAAACTTTCGACGTGTTGTCCAGTTTGCAAGTTGCCCAAGCTGTCTTCAGCAGTTCGTGCCGCGCATTCTGACATATCTTGTGTGATCCATTTGCGCCATGCTGTCGGAACCCAAGTCAATGCTTGGCCAGCCCGAAAATTCACGCTCACACTAAAGGTATGCAATAGGTTTGGTCATCTTGTGGAAGTGACATTTGCATTTGACAATCCCATCCAGTGTCTGCGCTGGTTATTAAGAATGAACTGTTGTTGTAAAATTTTGTTTCTTACAAATGATTTCTTTCATGTGGCAAGAATCGCTCAGGCCAAGTGGTGCATACTATGGTTATGGTATGCAGTCCAAGTGTACGGATTGAGGCCCTTATCAGATCTTCAAGTGTTGCCTGTTGAATTCAGCATGCATTTGAGTATTGCACTTTGCGTCAGGTGTGTTGGGCACTGTTGGCCCAGTTTGTGAGGCGGTGACAACAGTTGACAGTGACGTCTACTACCAGAGCATGTTTTTCTGCAGGTTTGGGTAAGTCTGTTTTATGTCACAGTGTTGTTGAACGAGTTGATGGTCATTATGTGTTTTAGCTGTAACAGGCACATAGCTTTTCTGAGTTTGTCTTTGCGTTTGCGCAAGAGACATGGATTCTACATGCCTCACTCATGCTGGAGGCGAAGCAGCGATGGACGGTCATGAGGAGAGCGTCAATGAGGAGACGCACGTTACGTTTGCTGCAATGTTGGATTTTTCGTTGTCCACCCAAACCCAAATGCCATTTATGGTCTCTGAACTGCATTGTTCAGGAGATGACTTCAGACTTCGATGCATTCTGATGGTTGCTGCGCCGCCAGAAAAAGAGTGTTTCCGCACCATGTTGGAAGATGAGATCTCGTCAGGCAATGTCTACAGGATGGAAAATTTGTTCCCTCCTTTCTATTGATCCCTGTGGGAAGCAGGCCATGAAGCAGCAAGGGGTAAAAGGACGAGCTCCGAAGCAGCCAGCGGTGAAGGTGCATTGAGATTGTGTCCACACATGCTTGCTTTCACCCAATCAAATTCAACAAATGGCTACATAAAGATTTGCCACAGGGAAAGAGGGCAGCACCTTGCAAGAGCGCTGGAGCCCGGAGCCCCAGGATTGCAGCTTCGACGCAGGCAATGACTAAGACCTTGAAGGAATCCATCAAAATATTGGTAGTTTCCTCCCTAAATATAGGTCCTTCGCAACAAATCTTGCAATACATGTGCTTCGTGTGATGAAGGTGGTTCCAGGTCCTTTGCAACAGATCTTGCAACACAGGTGCTTCGTGTGATGAAGGTGGTTCCATACAAGCCCAAGAAAACCGGCAAGGCCGGTTGATTTCCTGTCAAAGAAATTTGTTGCATGGTATTCTATGATCACCTCTTGCTTTGATTGGCATTGATTGGATATTCTGTGATCACCTCTGATCTTGCTTTCTATGATCACCTGTTGCCAGTTGCCCATCCACGGCAGCATTTCTGATCGGAAGCTGTGCTCTGTGAATGTGCCTTTGGGACGTTGCAAGCCATTGGGCTTGAAGGTGGCTAGATTCTCAGTTTCCCAATGCTTTCTGTCATTGCTGCTGCTGATCAACATGTCCCGTTAACTTTAATAAAAGCCAATCAGGTATGCAAACAATGTCCTGGAGTCAAGTCGAACGGAGCCCGGAAGTTTTCTGGCACCAAGACTTTTCGGTCATGGGGATCGATTCGCTTGGCCCTCATTCCTTCCATGGTGGCATTTTTCGAGATCGAACTGCAGTCACAGCTTTCATTAGGGTTCCAGTATGGTCCAAGTCAAGTGTGCTGATTGAGGTTGTTTCTCTGCCAGCGTGACAGCGACCAAGTCAGATGTTTCAGAGCGAGGAATTGGTGTTAGGCCCCAAGTCCAGCTTGAGCAATTTCTTTCAGCGTGAGTTCAAAGATCCTTGTTGTTGTTGTTGTTGTTGTTGTTGTTGTTGTTGTTGTTGTTCTTGCTGGTCATGCAAGGATTTGGGAAACATGGTGAGACACTCAGAGCTGTACCAGAAATTTGTCAAAGATGGCATGCCTGCAGGGCGTTTTGTCAGTGTTGCTGCAGCTGAATACCTGAGCGGGCTTCCAAAGAATTGGACTTGCCCACATCCCGGTGCTGTCGATCGGCAGCAAGTTTATGAGCAATACCCCGACCATGAGGAGGCGAGGTTTTTTAGTTGAATGCGAACAGCTGGTTGGGGCAGGGAACATCGTCTTGGAAGCTTCACTTGCAGGCGGGAAAGAAGTTGAGTTGTGTGAGCTTGTTCAGTGGATGCGGTGGGCTGGAGCTCGGCTTACGTCGGTGATCCTGCCATAGTTTAGCAGCTCCAGCTTTGTTCATTGATATGTTGCTATCGACAGACCAGTGGTTAAGCTGACTTGTGGCAATAGAAAGTATGTTTCTTCATTTGTGCAAGCTGACTTTTACTTAAGTGCAGCTCATTTGACAGTTAAACAGCTACTGTGGCCCAAGCAACAGCGATGGAGAAAGTAAGGACGGTAGGCGTGAACCAGATAGAGCTGCTTGGCTTACCCAGCATGTTGTTGAGTCATGGCCATAGCGATACTTGTCAGTTCAAGTTCACACATTGCGTCAGTGTCAGTTTCCATATTCGGCCCTGTGTTGCAGCCAAGGGTGACCCGTGGCTCCGTTGTCTTGTGCAAATGGCGCGATTCAGTGTGATGGCCCCATTTGAAGGCTTAGTTGTGATGTGGCAACTGCTTAGATAAATTGCTGTTGCTGCAGTTTGAGGTGGCAGTGGCAGCACCGTCGATGGGTCCAACTAGCAGCAGATGCCATTGCCCCAGAACCAACGGATCGTATTGAGGCATTCTTGATTGCTTATTCTGTGATAGCGCTTGCTTGAACTCCAATTTGCGACTCCAGGACCGTACTTCTCCTACCCAGAGCAATGACGCCAGCAACGCTCACAGTCTGCCGGATGAGCCACCGCAGAAGCGTGTGAAACCCGCGTGACAAAGATCGCTCTGCTTCCTTGACTAGTCTCGGTGTCAACATGACGGCACAGCTGCAAGCCATTGCAAGTTGAGAAGAGCCTGCTGTTATTCAGTTTCTGGCCAGGTACTTGAAACCATAACAATGTTTTTTTGGAATCAGGTGAAGAGCTTGCTTTGTTTTTTTCTGGCCAGGTACTTGAAACCCTGCCAATATGTGTGGTTCCCAAAGCCGGTGCAGATTGTTTTCACTTTTCAATTTTCAATGCTCAACCTCGGTTTGCATGTCGTGTTTCCATTAGTCAGTCTTCAACCTTGGGTTGCCAGCTCATTGTCATGATGATGGACGAGTGCCAACTCATGAGGTCGAACTGAATCCGTTTTGTGTGCCAATTCTTCGCGCCAGAATGCAAGACGGGGTGTTGGAGGAGGCACCGATTCACCTCGACATCACAGATTTCTCACCGAATGCACAAGTTTCCTCCGAAGCTGAAGCTGTAACGGCTGGCTTTCCGTGCCAAGCCCCTTGTCATTGCACATGAGTTTTACATATGGTTTCGCTAAGGACTTGTTTCTGCACAGTGGTGGCACGCACAAAAAATTACATACGTGCTTCACATATGGTTTGTCTCGCTGAGGATTTGTCTGTGGCAGGGGATCAAAACGGCATGAGCGGTGAGAGGACTAGCTTGATCAAGCAAGTCTTCAGAGTCTGGGATGCCCTTCCAAAGGCGCCGTGTGCTCAGACGGATGATTTTGCTTTTGAACACATATCTTTTGACGCCCAGCTCAGCTGAGGCGTTATATGTTCTTGGAGAATGTGGCTGCCATTCTTTCCCAAGCTGGAGGTTGTCGCGATGTGTTCAACTTTGCCGAAAAGGATCAAGCTATTCTGTCGATCTCTCTTGAAAGAATAAACAAGCAAGGCAGCCCATTCGATTCAGCTTCGCCAGGTTGTTCTATTGTAAGTTTCGTAAACTTCTGACAGGAGTGCCGGAAACGTGGCCTTTCTCTTGTGTGGGCAACTCTTCTATTGGCAAATGTGGGGCTTCCGGTTGGGGGCTTGAGTTGCTCACAAGATTTGATTTTGTGAAGCTAATTTGCCGATGGCTCTGAGGCTGGCCGCAGACGAACCTTCTTGATGGCAATGAAACCTGGTCAGTTGCCGCCAGTGTTTCAGGCTGGTTCAAGTTGCTTCAGATTCATTCTTCGCATCAAAACTCCAAGCTTCTTGATGGCAATGAAACCTGGCCAGTTGCCCTTTGTGCTTCAGGCTGGTTGAAGTTGTTTCAGATTTTCTAACCGCATTTCTTTGTAAGCAGCCAGGCGGTGCCAGCCCTCGATTCTTGGGTGAATTCGACATGGAATCCCCGAGCCGAAGTGCCTTTGCACAAATTTCTAGTTCCAACAATGGATGATGAGGGCAAGAAACGTTTGGCAGTACTTGGCAATGTTGTCGTGCCTCCCCAAGCCTCAATGGGAGCCGCTATTCTCTTCAGTTTGGCGGGGATGGACCGCTGCAGTGGCTAGAGCAGCTCACCTTGCTGCTAATTAAATTGCAAAGCCAATTAGAGCCTCCTGTAGCGCAGTGGGATGTTGTGGCCACAGCACATTCAGCCAGGGACTCAGTTGGCAGCGCTGGTAAGTCTTTAGAAAATGCATTTGCTTTGCATCTCAGTTGGCAGCATTGAACTGGCAAATCTTCCGCAAATGAATTTGTTTTCGCACGGCTTTCGATAATACTTGGGTGGTGGACCAACTGGACCTCATCCTCCATTTCTGGCTCAAGTCCTTGCCAATTCACTTGTCTTAACCAGTTTCCTTTGAATGGAACGGTGATGCTGTTTTTTTCTTCGGTGAATCTGTTGGTTCTGGCCCTTGGGGCGGCGAGGGATCTGAGCAACTTTTTCCTTATTAACACCTGTGACGGAAGACCCTTTCACACAAACCATTTGCCTGTGTGGGGGGTTCTTTCGCCACAGATGAGCAGGATGAGAACTTTACATCATTCTATGA
Source organism: Symbiodinium sp. clade C Y103 (assembly GCA_003297045.1). Classification (NCBI taxonomy): domain Eukaryota; class Dinophyceae; order Suessiales; family Symbiodiniaceae; genus Cladocopium; species Cladocopium sp. clade C. Next base: position 654,201 of record BGPT01000018.1, read on the forward strand.
TCCTGACAAAGATCTGCAATGCAAAAAACCAAGGTTGGCGACTTGCGTTGTGAATCAGAGCCAGCTGAGCAATCCACACAGCTGAGGCTTCGGCTGTGTGGGCTGCTCTGCTTGCTGAGATGACATGAGGTTTTCCAACATTGCTCAGAAACAGCTCTCTTGAAATGTCATGCAGTTTTTGGCACTCTTTGGCGAAACCATGTCCAGCAAGCCATGCGCCAGTGCCTTGTTGGGCATGGGTCAGCTCAGAGGTTTTCTAAGATTGCTCGGAGGATGCTATGCAGACCTTGTTCATTGAACAATGTCTCCATGCCATTCACCGGTGGCCACCGGTTCTTTGCTGGTTTTGAGAAATCCTGAAATGAGATATCTTGCAAACCAATGTCAACGCCTAGTACAATCTGAAAGGTGGCTGGTCAGCTAGGCTTTGAATGACAACATTGCCATTGCCAGCCCTTGGGCTTCTAACATGTTGAGGGGGAGCTTTGCTTAAATCGCTATGCTCTCAGATGTTGCTTGTCAAATGGCTAGCATCGGCTAGCATTCTTCAGGACTGGATCTGGATTTCTTTCGGGGTGCAGCCAGCAGCGCCCTGTCATCTTGCAGATGGCGGAACTCTGCTGGCTGCAGCTGCGCAGTGGATTTCTTTCATCAGTTCTTCATCCTGGATTGCCAATTGTGTTGCTGGCTGCAGCTGCGCAGTGGATTTCTTTCATCAGTTCTTCATCCTGGATTGCCAATTGTGTTGCGAAGCAGTTTGTGCGATGCAGCCAGCAGCGCCCTGTCATCCTGCAGATGGCACAGCGCTGCTGGCTGCAGCTGCAAAGTGGACAATGTCTGAAAATTTGCCTGCTGGGTGCAGATTTGTTGCGTGCCTGTGGATGGCTCGAGATCCCTTGGTCCTGGCCCTAAGTACATCCACTGGATCCACGCAGGGCCTTGCTCAAAGCTAGTCTTGGGTTGGAAGGAAAGCCAGTCATTAAAGTGTGTTCCCACTGCAATGCTACACTTGTTACACATGACGCTCCAAAGTTTTTTCGAGCCATCTTTTGGCTTGGAAACCATGGGTGGCACAGCTGTGTGCGAAGTTTCTGCAGCCATTACTGAACTTCAACATGGAAACACTCACCGTTCTGGACCCTATCAGGGTCCAAGACCGTGGGTGCTTCCTGTGGCTCGAGGTCCCAGGGTCCGGGCCCTAAGTAAGCATTGCTTTCTGAATCCAGTTGGGGTCCTTGACTTGCTCAAGCTAGTCTTGCCTGGAAGGAAAGGCATTCATTGAATGGATGGCTAATGCTCACAAAAAAGTGCACCTGGCTGGACGATGTGTGTGGCGCGAAAATTGAATCTGTGCCACACAGCAATATTACCTTATGTTTCCCATGCAATCAGATTTCACATGCTATCAGCGATAGTGTATGATCGCAGGGCAGCTGGCTGAATTGCAATGGTGGCGCGAAACCTGAATCTGTGCCACGGGTATCCAGCTACGAGACATCAAACTGAGACACACGGCGCTCCAAAGTTTTTCCGGTCAGCTTTTGTTTTTGAAAACCATGGGTGGCACACTGTGTGTGAAGTCTACAACCATTCTGAACTTCAACATGGAAACACCCACCGTTCTGGACCCTGTCCGGGTCCAAGACCGTCGGTGCTTCCCGTTGTCCAAATGGAGTATTGATGTTGCGGAAACATCCTCGAAGGATGTCAATGATGCTGTCAAAGAAAGAGTGCTGCAGCTTTCAAGTGTTCCAGTTGGCCTACTTGGCACCTCCTGAAACTAACATTCGCAGATCAAAGGAGATGGAACAGGTTTCAATTGTTCCTGTTGGCATACTTGGCACCTCCTGTGCCACTGATGGATGTAAATGCTGCTGAATGCATTGAAACTAACATTCGCAGATCAACGGAGATGCAGGAGGTTTCAAGCGTTCCTGTTGATAGTGGCCACCTCCTGTACCACTGATGGATGCACATGTTGCTCAAACAAGCAGTCCAGATCAATGAAGAGGCAAGGTTTCAAATGGTTTTCATGGCACGACTGGCTGGAAGCTTCAGAGGCTGCAAGTTGGTTGCGCCTGTGTCAGTCCAATACCACCCTGGCTGCTGGCTGCTGATCGATGCTGCTGGCTACTGTCAGTAGCCAGAAGCATCCGTCAGCATTGTTCACATTGGAGCCGGGTCCTGGATTTGGTTCGCTGCTTCAAGATATCGATCCTTGCGATGGTGAAAAAGGGAAGGGTTGATGCACACTCGTTGATTCATCAAATTACAGTTACACAGACCATGGGAGTCAAAATGACAATGAAGTTCCTAGAGTTTGAAATTTCGCATTGAATTGGTAACCCAAGGTCAGACTGCTGTCCTTTTCTACGTGCAGCCCGCCTTGGCTTCAAAGGCAGCTGCGCAAATCAGTTGAGTCATTGTGAGCAGTAAACAGTAGTGGCTGGTTCTAGAATGTGATGTGGCTGCGCATGCTTCCTCTTCAACTGTCAATTTTCCACATCGCGGCCATTCAGCCTGTGGTTTTTTGTTGGTGGACGTGACCATGAGAGAGTGGCGCCTAGCAGTTCCCAGTTCTTATTGACTTTTGATTTTGATTGAAACAACCGAGCACCTGCTCTCCCAAAGTTTGAATGAGCACTTAGGCATGCATCTCAAACTGGAACGCCCATAGGCCTTGCAAATGGTACAAGTTGAACTGGCGCTGAGAGCCATTTTGCTTGTTTCTGCAGCCATGACCGGATCTCTTTTCGGTGGATGGCAGCTTCTTCATCCAATGCTGCCGCAGTTGGTTTGCTGCCAATTACAGAGTTGACAGATGAGGAGGCTAGCGGCAGTGAGAAAGAAGAGTTGCAACTGGACGGGCACCTTGCGAAAAAGCGGAAGCGCCGGGAAGGCCCAACCCTGAAAGATCGACTTCAGAGTCGAGATTGCTGCAAGCAATTTATTTTGAAAAGGTGCGGAGGTAAATGCAAGAAGCTTTGCTTGAAGAAGTTTGCAGATAAACATCTTTTTGAGGAGTTGCTGCAATTCAGACAGCGTTGGTCTGAGCTCCACAAGTTGGATGCAGATAGATTGGTTGCTTGACCAATAGTTCATTTTCATTTTGTGTTCGCTGGAAGAACAAATTCGCAGCCAGTCAAACGTCATCTACTACTTGCAAGGAGCCCCCCTGACATGACCCCAAAAAGGCGTGTTCCTTTTGGCCTTGTTTCGAGGCCAAAAGGAACACGCCGTTCGTGGCCCAACATAGGCCCAACATGGTCCCAACATGGCTCCAAATAGCCCAACATGGGCCCAACATGGACCCCAAATGGCCCAACATAAGCCCAACATGGCCCCAACATGACCCCAAAAAGGCGTGTTCCTTTTGGCCCTGTTTCAAGGCCAAAAGGAACACGCCGTTCTTGCCCCAACATAGGCCCAACATGGCCCCAACATGGCTCCAAAGAGCCCAACATTGGCCCACCAAACCCTCCAAATGGCCCAACATAGGTCTTGACAACTCCAAATGCGACTCCAACATCCCAAAATCAGCACTGTCAGACATCAAATTTGTGGGGCACGAAAACTTTAACATTCGCGCCCCACAAATATAGGAATTTGTCTAGCCCAACATAGGCCCACCAAAGCCTCCAAATGGCCCAACATAGGTCTTGACAATTCCAAATGTGACTCCAACATCCCAAAATTAGCAAATTGTCAGACACCAAATTTGTGGGGCGCGAAAACCCCAACATTCGCGCCCCACAAATATGGGAGTTTGTCTAGCCCAACATAGGCCCAACATGGGCCCAACATGGCCCAACATGGGCCCCAAATGGCCCAACTTTGGCCCACATAGCCAAACCCCAGGCTTCTCCCAAATTGGTGCCCTTTTTGTGGTGGTTTCTCAGCCCAAAAAAAGGAAAAAAGGGCACGAAAATGGCAAATTTCCCAGTTTTCGGTTGGTTTTGCGCGCAGGAAATATTCCCAGAGACCTCGCGAAACTGTAAAAAATTGCTTTTAGGATCAAGGTATTCAGTCATATCTCCTGAACTAAAAACGTCGCGCTGATATACCCGTTGGATCACCCTTTTGTATATTTATTGGTTGGGCCCGTGTTGATGATCTTGTGTTTTAGCCCGAGGTTTTTGACCGGATGACAGAGAAGCTCAAGGCTGCAGAAAATCCAGGTGCCCATGGTAAGCACCTGTGGACCTTCATGGGCCAGCCGGTATGTGTCAACGCTTGGAAGCGATTGCACAATATTTAACCGCCGTTGGCGTGTTCCGCCGGCCACCATGGCCAGAGCCGTTTTGGTTTCTCAAACAATAAGATCAGAGACATGACACAGGAGGAGATAAA
>BGPT01000018.1:670987-689432 GCA_003297045.1 Symbiodinium sp. clade C Y103
GAGGGGGGGGGAGGGGGGGGTGGGTTCAAGTTAGGCGAGGCAAAAATCCGCGCCAAGGGGAAAGTCTAGACAAAGACAAAAGACATGACAGACAGTACAACTACGAACAAGCAAAATCCACAAGACACGCCGGCAGGCCGGCGGATTTTACACAAAGAGGCTTTTGCACACAGAAAGCTTTTACACAGCGAAAGCCTTACGTGGAGCGGCTTTTACACACAGAGGCTTTTACACAAAGAAGCTTCTACACACAAATGATTTTGCACAAAGAAGAGGCTTTTGCACACAGAAAGCTTTTACACAGCCAAAGGCGAAAGCCTTACCCGGAGCGGCTTTCACACAGACGCTTTTACACGAAGAAACTTTTACACACAGAAGTTTTTACACAGAGAAGCCTTTATACAGAGCGGCTTTTACACACAGAAGCGTTCACACAGAGAAGTCTTTACACCGAAGAGGTTTTTGCACAGAAGCTTTTACACACAGAAGTTTTCACAGACAGAAACTTTTGTGCATAGACGCCTTGGCACACACATGCTTTTACACAGAGACGCCTTTGCAACTAGAAGCTTTTACGCACAGAAACCTTTACGCAGAGCAGCTTTTTGACACACAGAAGCATTTACACAGACACTCTTACACAGAGCAGCTCTTGCACAGAGACACCTTTACATGCAGAAGCTTCTACACAAGGAAAACCCTGACACATAGGCGCTTTTACGCACACAGCCTGATATACACAAAGAAGGTTTTGCAACGAGAACCTTTTACGCACAGATGCTTCTACACAAAGAAACTTTTGCGCGGAGAGGCTTTACACGGAGAAACCTTTGCACAGAGCAGCAGTTTCACACAAAAGTCTTCAGGCAGAGAAACTTCTACACAGAGCAGCTCTTGCACGCTTTAAAATTGAAATTTTACCGCAAGCGGCTAAAACGACGGCGAAAGCAAAGATTCTCCCGCAGCTGCAGCTCTCCAACGGGAAACGGGACAATGGGACAACGGGCCGGCCAGTACCGAACCCATCCTCTATGTAACACCCAATTTTCTGCGGTTTTGGTGGTTTTTTAATCTTCATCTAACCCTTCTATGCTCGGGGACTCGGGGTTGGGGCAATCTGTTGCAGATCTATGATGTGGTCGCCCAAAGAACAAGATACAGATCAACACCATTCCATCAGACACCCTGCAGGCTGGAGGATTCTTGCAAGCTTAATTGAATGTTAGTAAGGCAATAGGCAATAGGGAATCATCATGAATCATCCTCAATTTTACCATAAATGTGTGGAATGAAGCAATCAAAATATGGGTGATTTACGATTGCTTTACTAACATGAATCGATAAGCCAATCCCTGCAGGGTCGAAAGGAGAGCCTGGAGGTCACACGAATCTGACGAGGCCAACTTCGGATGTGACGATCAAACTGGGGATTTCACATGATTTTATTATGGAAAACAATCAGGCATGGCGGATATGGGGGTTTCCTAAAATGAGGGTACCCAAAAATGGATGGCTTATAATGGAAAATCCTATTAAAATGGATGATTTGAGGGTACCCCTATTTTAGGACACCTCCATGTAACCAGGGATTTCAATAGCAAAAACGAGGAGATGATCAATCAACAGAGTGGGGATCATGGCTCAAGCTGGGGCTGTCCAGGCTCAGTGGTTTGGATATGGCTGGTGAGATTTGACCCTCCCTTTCTGAAAGCATCAGCGCTTTGAACAAAAACCTCAAAACCAGATCCCGCACCGTGAACACTTGGTCTTGGTTGATTTAATTATATGATCACCGTTGATTCAGTCCTTCCTCAATGGGATCCGAAGGATTCTCTCCTGGACCACACTGGCAGTGACCACCTTGACGTCGGAGGCTTTGAGTCACATCGAGAAGATCTTCGTCGTGCAGCAGCGCTGAGAAAAAATGCAGCAACACCGCGGGGTGTCGGGGATTGATGGATTTGTTGCACATTCTTTGTACTGCGCCACTGATTTAGAATCTCAACGCAGTGTCACTGCAGTGGACCAAAAACGCACATGGCAACTATTCTTCGCAGGGAAAAGCATCCCATCACCCGAGAGGTGTCCCTGGACCTCCTTTTGGCCATCCCTGTGACTCCAGCGGATGGCTGGGGACAATTGTTGACTTGCTGCTTGGGGCAGGGACGCCACTCAGCTGCAGATTCCTGGTGACCTCAAAATTGCTGAGGAAACTTGGAGCTCTAATGACAGTGGTGCCGTAGATGGATCGTTGAAATGGGATGTGCATCTCAATCCCATGAATTCTTTGGGAAAAGTGGCTTAAAGAACTGTTTCTATACCTTTCAGAAGCCTTTCAGTGTCATCAGGGGAGTCTGATGCGCAAAACAACAAGCAAACTTCCCAGGTGACGCTGATCTTTGGCGCTGCTGCTTGAAGTTCCCCAACTTTCTCAGAGCCGCGAGGCATCAATGTTTGGGATAGCCACCAAGTCTGCTTGATTTCCAGACAGCATAGAGTTCACAGTACAAGGGGTTGACTTTTTTGTGGGACCTCATGCCAGGACATTTGAGGATTCATGAGATTCAGGCCCAGGGATATGGGATATCTATAGGCTTGATGACCTGAGGCACTAAGTAGTTGCGTTGTATCCATACCTCAACTAGACAGTCAGTTGAAGGTTGGTATTTGCAGTGAGAAATCGCTCTGGATTCTGGATATTTCTGGATATTTCTGGATGCACTGGTTCATCATGTTGATCTTCTGCAGGGGAGAAAAGGTACCAGATGGATGAGCATATTTTGATAATATATGTATATATATATATACATATATATATATATATGTATATATTATATTATGTCTGTATGATGAGTTCCACCAGAAGCCACGTATCCTGGCTGTGTCTTTACGCCGAGGAAACACCGCGGTTGCTGGCAAGCTTGGAGGAAGCCATTGCCCAAGGTTTGGGGATGGACGGGTCATTTTGATTCTTAGGGATTACCCTCCGGCAAACAAACATGGCTAGCTGGGAAATCCACGAAAAATCGAGGTTTTATCTAGTGGGAAATTCATCTATAAGTGGGAAATTGACAAAACATGGAGGTTTCTATGGACTTTTTAATGGGAAATTCATCTATAAATGGAGGTTTATAGCTGGCGATTTCATCTATAAATATTATAAATGCAGGATTCTGTAGCTGCTGAGGCCATACATTTTGCGGATCCCAATTTTGATCCACGCCGACGTCACACCGATATTATCATGTTTTTTGTAATCTCCAAAGAGGGTCCCATGCTACAGGGATTGGGACCACATCGCTGATTTTTACTGATATAATAACTTTTAATACCAAGCACTGAGAGTGTGCACCATTTTAGGCAGGATGGCAAACGACTCAGATGCAGCCAGAGTCAAGGACAGGATTCAATTACTAGATCCTCTTTTGTGTCTTTGATAACAGTGTCTTTCTATGTATTTCTCAGTTTTTTGCGCCATTTTGGAGTTCTAAGACATTTCTCGCTACCCAACTGCAGGTCTCATATCGGAAATTGAATCTCCCGAGCAGTTGAGCCCTGCAACCTGGCCACATCGGAGACAGCAATCAGTGAGATGTCAATGGCTTTTCAGCTGATGATTTTGATGAGATTTTCTCCCATGGTCTTTTGGAATCTATTGGTTTCCTTGGAGGATGAAAAGGATGTTCCAAGCAAGCATTTCCTTTGCCTGGGTGAATGATGATGGATCTATAGGCTCTCTTGACAAAGAAATCTCAGGTCCAATGTCACGGTCTTGATTGTTTTGCAAACATTTGGAAAACCAAACGACAGGTGCTTCACGATAACCGTTCACAGCCACTCCCGAATTCACAACTTGAAAGTCTGCCTTAAGGATCCTTTAAACCTGTTCCAACTGCTGCTAGGAATGTATGCTCTGATGCGCTTGTTTTGATGAAACTTGTTGGGTCACTCTATTTCTTCTGTTTGATCCATGCCTCCCCTCCCTTCACTCAGGGATTCAAAATTGAGGAAATTTAATAGGTGATGGATGGCGTGATGGATGGCGTGATGGATGGCGTGATGGATGGCGATGGGTCCGAACCATCATTGACTTTCAATTGTCTTGAACCCCGAGACTGCAGAGCGATTCATTTAGCAACCTACGGACCATCCTCCAGAAATTCAACATTGCAACGACAATCCCCATATTCAACCAGTACTACATCCACAAAGCGACGTTCCATTGTCATAGTTCTTAGAGTTGGAGTTTCAGCGACCGACAGGACACACCTTTTGAATCCTTTCAGATTTCACCACCGAGTCACCAGGATCTGTGTCACCGCTTCAAAGTGGCCGCCGTTGAAGCTTTACAGCGTCAGCACTGGGATGCTCCAGCGACCCGGCACCAGATGACTCACCACCCATCCGTTGCCCGTTGCCCCGGGGTTGCCCCGGGGCAGCCTGGTTTGCATCGGCCTAGGCGAGTTTTCTACTGGATCTTCCGCTCTCAGGCGCTGATTTGTTGGAAGCTGCAGACTTCCTGTTGAGCCTCGCTGGCAGTTTTGGAGAGCTGATAGCTACTGATAGCTACTGATGCTGGTGGAAGTTCTCCATTGGTTGTACTTCCAAGATGTTTCAAGTACTTGCCCTGGACAGTTGTACTGTGGTTTTTGAGAAGAGCTGACTGGGTGCTGCCTGGACATTTTAGCAACTTGTTCGTGATGAACCTTGGGCAAACTTGGGCTACATTCACATCGTTGAGACAGGCGAAAACCACAAGGAATGACCGCCTTTCTGACTTGCGCTGTTGAAAGTCAGGCTCAGTCGAGCTTCTCATCCATCAGCCATCAAACCATGAGGGCAATAGAATGGCTTTAGAATTGAAGGGCTTTAGACTTTAGACATCTTTAGACCCAAAATGACATAATGTTCCCAACATTTCAACATGTGCGAGTGTCGAGTGTCGACCAGCAGCGATTTCTTTGGGATGCGGTTCTAAGGAGATCCGGCCCCAGCGTTGCGACCAAACTGAAGGCCTTGGCCGTACAACTCCTGGTTGACCATTGGTTCGGGGATACCAACCGACCACTATATTGGGGATCATCATAACCAGTGTAGAGGGACGTCACAGGGTTTTGAAAACTCCTCATTTGCTCTTAAGATGATGCAGCATCAATTATCCCTCCCAATCAAACCACCCAGAAGTCGTAGAAGTTCATTAACATTCATCCTAGGTTAAAGATCTTAAAGTTGCAGCGACCCACGTCTGCTTTGCTGCTTTTCTTCTACCTTTTTCAAGGTGTGTTGATTGGGGGCAGCCCAGCTGTGGACCAGGTCCTAATGTCCTGGCCATGTGGCATAAGAACTGGACAGGTGACCCAGCACGTACAATTGAAGTAATGCATGTAATATCATATAATTATATGTATATGTATATACACATATATCTTGATATATCTTGATATATCTTGATATATCTTGATATATCTTGATATATATATATATCTTGATATATATCTTGATATCTATATCTTGATATCTATATCTATATCTATATCTTGATATCTTGATATCTTGATATCTATATCTCTTTCTATATCTATATCTATATCTATATCTTGATATCTTGATATCTTGATATCTATATCTCTTTCTATATCTATATCTATATCTATATCTATATCTATAATATATATATATATACTATATATTATTGATATTCCTATTTATATGTTTATATATACACATGTTTTGGAGTCCGGGATGTTCCCATTTCTATCAGCAAAGCCCAAACGTTCGCCATCTCCCATCTGCAGAGGCCTTGGAGCTTTGGACGCGGCTGCTCTCGCCTCGTCCGACTCCTTCCAGCGCTAAGGAGCGTTCCCAGTGAGTCGTTCCCAGTCCTTCCCGTTGTGGTTGTCCAGGTTGGAAAATCCCCAAAGATTTTCGACATTCCACGGTTTCATGATCACATATTTTTTCATTGTGGTGATTTTCGGCAAAAGATGTGAAGGGGGTGGATGGATCTTATTTCTCAGCTGGATCTGGTAGCGACTCTGAGCATCCCCTGACCTGGCTCTGAAATCAGTGCTTCCTTCTGATTTTGTGCGATGATCCTCAAAGTTCGTTGCTTTTTTTTTGCTTCGGAACTCGTAGTAGCTGGGGTATATATGGTATATAAAATAGTATATCAATAGCATATCATTGGTATATCAATATATTATTCATCATAATATTATAAAATCACTATATATATATGTATATACATCAATAGTTATAACTATCGTTGGGGTAGATATAGCTAGATATCCATAGTATATCAACAATTCGTGTGTGTATATATATATGTATCATTGGCAAATCAGCAATATATCATAATATCATAATATATCCCTAGAACCATCAGAAAGCCCATGGCAGGCATCAGCTCCAGCCCCCCCTTCCAGGACCTGGACGTCGCCTGGCAGCGCTTTCAGCCTTCGGCCTTGCTGGCGGCGCAGTGGCGCGAACGTGGCATGGCGGGAGGGGGTTTGATGAAGAAATGGTGGGTACATAAACCAAACATGAAGGGAGTGATTATACCAATGTATAGCAATATTTGATGTAAAACTTGGGGGTAATTAGTTATAATTATCCAAAACTGATGATGTTGATGCAGAAGATGGGAGGGGGATTCTTGGAATATTTCTCAGGTCAGACACTTTGTTCTTGGAATGGTGGGTGGCCTTGAGCGGCTTCTTCTGCCTGTGCAGTGGTTGAGAATTCTGTCAAGACTTCGTGAAAGGATTCAAAACTTGCTACTCCAACCCCATACTACACCGGAGACAAACAGCTATGGGCAAGGCATAGCCCGACATTCCGGACACGAGCTAAAGGTTCCAACTACCCCTTTATTCAAAGTTGCTTCCGTGACAATCTGCTGATGGGTCTCAACACAGACTCCCAAAACATTTGACCTCTTGCCGCAAGCATGTTGGACCCATTTGGACCCAAAAACATTTCGAGTCCATAAATCGATGCTTTCAGTTGCTGGTATGGGAATAGAGACCCTACGAACGAAGTGCAGCGATCCAAGACGAAGCAGAAGAGATGTGGAGTTTGCGGGATGCTTTGTGGACAACAATCAGGCATTGGAATCGCTGGGACGATGCACGTTGATCCTCTTTTTTTGGGCCCCGATGAGACCTTCACGTTATGATCTCCCAAGCGTTCAGGCGTTGGCAGCTGACACCTGGCAGACCGACTTTGCTGGTGTCCTGGCAGCCCTGGCAGGTTGAACGGTGACGTGCAAATGACTCTTCGGAAGGTGTCACTGAGAAGTTCTGAGATCCCAAAGATGAATAAACATGACTCATCTCATGTTGGCATATTTTGTAGATGAGAATTTGCGAAGATCTTTACAGTCCGCTTTTCCAGCCGGTCAGCCCAAAATTGTTCAAAAGAGACTTTAGAATCTGCTGCTTCTCGAGGGACATTTCAGCCACCAAAATGATCCAAAATGGATATGTAACATGATTTGACCATCAAACTTGTATCGGATCCAAAGGAGCCAAAGGATGTGGACACAATGGAGCTACCGTGTCCGAGGCCGCCTCTGGTGATGTTTTGCTGCATCTGGTGGCCAAGCTGGAACACACTCAGTGGCTTCAAAACGAGGAGGCGGAAGCTCAGCAATTAAACATAATTAAACTACATGAATCCAAATGACATGTTTCATCCTTTTTCTGACACGAAATTCATTGGCGAGTTTTGAAGCTATTGGAAATCTGGACATGAACAGCAACAAGTACCTGGAGAAGGGTGCCACCTGGAACAGTGAACGTATATGCAACACATGCGATGCAACTTAGGAAGCGGAATCGGCCATGTGGCTTCTCTCCAAGTGACTCAGCGAAATCAGCTGCTTTGCTTGGACACTAAGAGCGACCGCAGAGAAAGTTACTCCCCACCGCCATATAATATTCATATACCTTTTAGAGATCATTAAAATATATATATATATGTATATATATATATGTTGATGTAGACATATAAATAAGCTACAATATATATATATATATATGTATGTATAGATGAGACCATAGATGATACACACATGCAATACATATGATACACATATATACATATTTACACACATTTTACACACATGCAATATATATATATATATGTATACACACACACATACAATGTATTTTTATATTAATAATTATATACACACATACATGTTCACCGAACCTTTGACTTCTGCTATTTACTATAGCCCTTCTTGCATCCTTGCGGCCTTCAGTTGCGCAGTGGCGACGTTGTTTCTGTTCTGAGACTGAAGATGTAGTATCAACAAAAATGATGGAAAAGACATGAATCACTTGAAAAGACAATGGATTTTCCATGATTTTCGGATTTGCCCGCCGAGTTCCACTTGCTGTCCCTCATGACAAACCCTCGAATGACGGCGAGGTACGGCAAGACGTTGCGTGAGAAGAACCGTTTGGCCAAAGGAGTGGAGGTGCCTGCAGGAAAGACAGAAGGACAACTGGAGGACCAACGACCTTTCAACAACCTTCACAATGATAATGTCTTCTGACGAGAAACCTACTGAAAAAACGGCCATGCTGCCGGCAAAAGGTCTTGCCTAGCAGTCATGACCTCTACATGCAGTTGGCCTGCTCTGGATTTCTGCAATCATGGATCTCCCGCAGCTGGATCATCCTCATCCTCACCTTGGAATGAAGCTGAACCGAACCAATTGTTACGGCTGAGATGAGTTCTGTTTCATGAGTGGTGTGAGCTTAGGCAGCCTTGCGGGTGTTGCAGATCCTCTTGCCGCAGTTTCTTGGCCGAGCATCAGGTAAGTAGCTATGCAAACGACGCAATCTGAATCATTCTGGTTTCGATGAGGACATATGAACATGTTGGTTCTCTATGATCTCGGAATTTGGTTTCGGCTTTAGGTGACATCTGTGTTTTTTCTCTTTCAGCGTCTACCACCTCCAAATTATGCAGATACAGGATTGTCAGCACTCAGGAGACATGCCACACTAAAATGGACAGCTAGACGTCTTGGGATTCATTTTAGGAATTGCCATTGGACCGGCCTTTTGTCAAACCACGGAGGGGGTCGTATCTGGATTTGATCATCTCTCATATCAAAATCCCATCAGCTTGGAATCCAGATGATCGCGCAAAGGATTGGGGCAAGAAGATCTTCGACACCGTTGATGGAATCCACCTTGCGACTGCTTGAAGCTGTACCATGTGCAGAGGCAAACCGTGACACCTGGTGGATCCGGTGGATAGTCTGGTGCTGTCTCTGTGCACAATCACATCACTGTCATCTCTACACATGTAAGATTACAATAGATTACATGTGTGCATAGATCGGTGTAAAACTTTCTACAAAACATGCATTCATAGTCATGTGCCCATACACAGTACATCACAGTACTGTACATGTATGCATTCGTGTAAACATGGGTATGCAAATAGCTGGCCAGAGAGAGAGACAGTAGTGGTTTACAGCACGTTTATCCCGGAAGGTTTCAAACGACTCTCCGTTTGGAATGCTTGTACCCCATCCATCGCTTTGCGCATCTTTCCCGGAAGCCGTTGTTTTCCGCAAGTGGAACATCGTCTATAATGATCAAGGTGTAAACCATGCTCTTAGCGGCTCTGCTGTCGCGTTTTGGTCAAGGTCGTTCATGTTATAGCAGTATACATGGCTTCCACGGGTCGTTTTAGCAAAAGCTGGGTGCCTTTTCTCAGCCCGTCGAATTGGCGTCGAACTGACGGTGCAGCAATTTGAAGCACTCTTGTGTTGCAAATTGATATGGGAGGGCCCCGTTCAAAGAAGCAGTTTTTGCTTGAATTTGAAGCTCTATTTTCAAAGCCGCCTTGCACGCACTGCATCTGAAAAGGGCCCAGCAGTAAAAGTGACAACGTGAAGGTAGAAAGGCAGGTGAAGACCCCGTTCGGAGAAGCCCGGGAAAACAATGCTAGCAGAAGAAGCAAACAGGCTTGACTTGTGGTGTCCAGGCTCGTTGCAGGCTCTGTTCATGGACGAAGCACGGCCGCGACGGGGCCTGTGCAGAGCCACCGCTTGCTGTGCCCAAGGAAATGTGTGGTTTTCGGAACATGTAGAAACATGTTTTGGAAGCAAATCTTTTCAATCTTCAAGGAATTTTGTGCCAGCGCGTTCTCGAAGAGTGTTTGACAAGCTTGCTTCTCACCTACTGGGGCCGTTGGCGCATTCTTGGATGCAGATGGATTTTTTAGGAGCTGCCCGGTATGCGTCAGTGGTGCAGCAAAACAGCAATGCTGACCATTCTTTTGTGGGAAGAAAAGAAGCTATCTTTGGCCTCGTCAGGCAGGACCGTCGATGCATATGCACTTATACTCGTGAGAGGAACTTGCTTTCTTTAAATGTCGTGAGTTGAAAACCAATTTCCACTCTTTTCACTGCAAGAGCCATTTTCCTTCAAACGATATTTGCGATCCTAATTATCCTAATTTGAAAGAAAAATGAGCCAGAGCCAGCTCTAGTGAAAACGCACCATGCAGAAAGTGGACATTGTTTGAGAAATTAGGTGTCTTTTCCAACTGGGCGTCTTTCCATCCTACAGATGTCTTGGCGTGAATTTGTGCTCCTTCAGTTTCCAGGCATGGTTTCATACTCATGAATTACTTAAAGGGAAATTCGCACCAAACAACTGCCTAAACGACTATTGGATTTGCAACGGGCTTGTCAGCCAATATCTACAGTAGTCAAATTGTGCGGCGAACCTTATTGCTTCGGATTTACACCTCAACAAGAAATTCCAAGCTTCGTTTTTTTGTACTATGATTGAAATTGTTATGGTGTTTTCACAGATGCTCAAAGGGGTCTTGTCCCTGTATGGAGCTTTGCCTAATTGTCCCGCAGGAACCTAAGAGCTGTCGTAGACGAAACAAACGAACGGCATAGTATTATCATGTATTATCACTATAGCTGCAATAGCGATTGGGTTACTGTAAGCCTCTGCCCGAAGGAATGAAATGGAACTCGGATGAACAACCCGTTTTGCACGTGGATATTCCTAGCGCTACCATGTTCCATATAATTAGAGACCCTACTAGCATCCAAACCAGTTGTTCAGCCACGCCAAACAGAGCCAAATTGTATAAATGAGTTTGAAACACTGACGCGCATTGTTTGGTATGCTAAGGTCTTCACTTTTCCATCTAAAACCATCACTTATTGTATCTATATATACACATATTTACACACAGTGTATAAATATGTATTTACATATTTACTTTCACCTTGAAACCTTGGGTTTGAACTTCAATTTTGTCAACTCACACTGTGTCCACTGCGCCCAGTTGGATCAGGCCCTGCCGTTGCTGCTGGAACCGTGCCTGTCGCCCTTTGCCACGCTGCCCGGTGCCCTGGCCGCTGCCGCTGCAGCCCGGCGCCGTGGCGCTGAGGGCGCCGCAGACGTGGCGTGGGCGGCGGAGTTGCAACGACGCGCCATGCAGGGAGAGACGCAGTTGGTGAAGGCAGCAGCTGAGTTGCTGGAGGAGCCTGTGCTGGGATGATATGTACATGTGTATATGTACATGTGTAATATGTATCTATATCTATTATATATATATATATACATATATATATATATATATACATATATATATATATATATAGAGATCCTTAATTTGGATGAGTTGGGATATGGTTTTGAAAATGGAAGCTATGAAGATGATTAGACCATGGCCATCTTTTATAGTGCGCAAGTGATGATGATCAACTGGAATTGGGGGTCGCCTATTTTCAGACAAAGCCTCATATTACAGATGAGGGTTGGGGTGAGGGCTGGGAAAGGAACCTGGGGGACAAAGAAGCACTTTCATTGGGGTACAGAGCACGCCAGAATCCTGGGGACGGGAGGTGATGGATCGACAGATTACAGATGAAGGTTGGTATTGGCATTTTTTCTTGGAGACCATTTATGCGATTGCTTGACATGCAATCCCGATTGGTATTGTGCGGGCTGCTCCTCCAGAAGCCGATAGCCAGGCTGATAGGTTTGCATGGCATGCAATATATAATCACATATAAGTGCATACGTATACCTTATACATAAGTAAAGCATATCTATATATATATATGTATGTATGTATGTATGTATGTAAGTGATGTAAGGTAAGGTAATGTAATGTAATGGTATGTAATGTAATGTAATGTAATGTAATGGTATGTAATGGTATGTAATGGTATGTATTGGTATGTATGTAATGTAATGGTATGTAATGTAATGTAATGTAATGTAATGCAATGTAATGTAATGTAATGTAATGTAATGTAATGTAATGTAATGTAATGTAATGTATGTATGCATGCATGCATGCATGCATGGATGTACGTACGTACGTACGTACGCAGCCCTGTCTGACCCTCCTTCCCTTCTTTCGCTTTTTCTCTTTCTCCACCTTCGCGATCTTTGGGCCTGGGGCAGTGTCCTTCTTGGGGCACTTGTTGTTGAAACCGCGACTCCAGCAGCGCTCTTGGTCATCCTTTTGATCGTGTGACCACTTACAAGCTTTACTTCGATGGCGTCTTTCCTCAGCGAGGTATAGTACCTGCACTTCTAGACTTTCTCTTCCTGTCTTCAGTTTTTTTTGGGGGGATTCCAGTTCTTTCCATCTTCCTCCAACCTTCTCAACTTTGGGCGGCTCCTTCACTCTTGCCCTTCTTCTTGGCGAAAAAAAGTTGGTCCAGCTCAAGCTCTGCAAGGAAGTAGTCAGCTAGCTGCTCCATGCCCTTCACAATCGGAACGGCGTCAGTCATTGCGGCGGTTTGTGTGAGGTTGGCCCGAAATTATAGTTATCCGTGTTGGGCTGTGGAACTGGGAGTTTGAAAACTCTGCTTGCAGCATGGCCATAGAGTCATGAATTTGAAGAACAAACAAACCAAAGGATGTGTAACCTGAAGCTGCCTGTTCACTGCAGTTCGCGCCAATGCACGATACTTGGCCCTATACTCTTGCTGGAGAGCTTTGGCTTTTAAGACTTGCAAACAGCCACCACGTTGCTGGTCACTGAAGCATTGTCGCAGATGGACAGGGCTGCCAAATTGTCACCGTATTTTTCAGTCTCTACCAGCAGCTCACTCACACAGTCCTGTGCTTTTGCCTTGCGCTCATCTTGGGTGCGCAGATTGAAGCAAGCTGCCAAGGTATTGAACTTCTGCAGGTCTTGTTCCAATTGGCTTGGGCATGTTTCAGGTGAAACAAATCCTTGGGTGAAGTAATTTCAATGGTAAAGCAAGGGCGCCAGGCAAGGAATGTCCAATTAATTGCAGACAAGAAACCTTTGAAACCAGACAAGGGGGGTTCTCTCAGACTCAAGCTTCTCCAGGATCACGTCTTCATTAGATTTTGTGGTACCTGGCAGGCTCAGGCCCGCGCAAAAGGACAGGTACTTTGGCCCAACTGCCAAGCTGTCATGCTCCACGGCCGTGGACTCTGTTGTCCTTGTGGACAAGTTGGTATCCGGGAAGAGGTTCTGGGCTTGCTGTAAAGTTGTATTTTCTCTGTCCAACGTTCTTGTACGCATGCTGCTATCGTCCCAAGTTTCAGGGCCTTCACTTGGCAAGCTGGCCAAGACAGCCTGAAAGTGGGCAGACTTTTCGTTCAAATCCGACATATTGGCGACGTTGCCCCTCAGGCCAGGAATATGCCAAGAAAAAGTTGAGAAATTACGGCCCCCGAAGACCCCCAAACAGGCATTCCATTTAACCGTAGGTGTACATAAAGTAAACAGGGAATCCAATCATCACAATCATTAAGTTGGATGACAATTAGGCTGCCGTAGGTGTACATATCATGTCCGTTCCGTCCGCAAGGTCCAGTCGTTGATCCGACACCCGCGTCCGCCGTGGCTCAAGAAGAAGACTTGCGCGGCAAGCCGCGCCACCGCATGTTGGGTACCAAAGCTCGTAAGGTGATCATTTCTGGTTAAATTGAAAAAGAACCGTTTGCGTTGAAATCCAGGAGCAATGGAGACATGGGCAACTGCGTGGTGTCAGATGAAAAATCCCTGGCCTTCTGTCCCGTTGGCGGCATTGGTCTCTTGGGTCACTTGCAACTGCGGTCCTGCTTCTACATTTTGACAACCTCCTGCCAGCAGAATTTGCAGGAGGTTAGGGGCACATCAATTTTTCATGAGTAACACAGAAAGCTCCGGCTTCTCCTTGTGGGATTCTGGCCAGCCACCTTCCCAACCAGCCAGTCCAATTTTCTGACCAAAACTGATGGAAAAATCAAAAAATTGAAAAAATTGAAAAAATAAAAAAACCCAAGGAAAATGCAAATAATTGAAAAAACTTCAAAAACCCAAGGGATTTTTTTTGTTTCTATTTATTTCCTGGTGTTTTTGATAGTTTCTATTTCGAAGCTTTGGATTTTTTAATTTTTTCAATTTTTCCTAGGGAATAAAAAAAATCCAGCTGATAAACCTTCGGTGCCACCTAGCCCCCGACTCGCGACACATACACCCTAATATTCGAATGCAAGTCGCAGATGGCAAAACCATTCTCGCTATGCAGGTGGTGCAAGAAAAAGCGCGGGTGGCCTCAGTCAAGAGGTGGATGCTGTACGACATGGGTTTGGGTATATTTTGTCGACTCCAGGATAGGTAGAATATGGTAACCATTGACAGTTATGTTTCAGATTATGTTTCAGATAATCGAAGGAAGTTTAGAAGCTAAGCTTCCGACAATATGGACAGATGGAGAAGCTCAGACAGGGAGAAAGTCAGAAGAAAGAAGATGCACGTGTGCGAAAAGGTAGGAAAGTCGCGAAACACTGTGTTTTTCCAATGTTTTGTGGCTCCAGAGGGTCGGAAAGTAGGCTCGCTAAAGCGGCGGGTGCGGAGACATCTGGGCAGATGAGACATGAAAACTTGCACGCCGTTGTGGCGCGAAGCACATTTGGAAGTGAAAATGCACAAAGCACTGGAGGCACGGACCGCTTTTTGACGATTCGATGGCCATCCGATGTCGAAAAAGTGCACGCCGTTGTGGCGCCAAGCACATTTGGAAGTCAAAAGGGTCAAAAACTGCGGGTTTTAAGCAAATTTTGAGATGTCAGTTAACTAACTGAACTAACAACTTAACAATTGAACAACTTAACAACTTAACCACTTAACCACTTAACAACTTAACAACTTAGGTAGTTAGTTTGTCAGTTAGTTAGTCAGTTAGTTAGTCAGTTAGCCAGTCAGTTAGTCAGTCAGTTAGTCAGTTACTCAGTTAGTCAGTTTGTCAATTAGTCAGTTACTTAGTTTGTTAGTCAGTTACTTAGTTAGTTAGTTAGCTAGTCACTTAGTTCTGCTCTGCCATCCATGACTCACAACAACGAACCTCTCCTGGGTTTCCCATTTTGAAACTTCCGCCACCGCCTTGTGTGGCACTACTGGTATACATACCAGTAGTACCGCACAAGGCGGTGGCGGAAGTTTCAAAATGGGAAACCTATAGGAGAGGTGCGCTGTTGTGAGTCAGACATGACAGTGGTTGTCGCTGTTGTGGTTGTCGTTGTTGTTGTTGTTGTTGTTGTTGTTGTTGTTGTTGTTGTTGTTGTTGTATGACATCTGACACTTCAAAATGGGCTTAAAACCCGCAGTTTTTGACACTTTTGACTTCCAAATGTGCTTGGCGCCACAACGGCGTGCACGTTTTCTCCGTTCGGACGACAGCTGGACGTCCATAAGCGGCCCGAACATGTGGTGATTTTAACATTTTGACTTCCAAATGTGCTTCGCGCCACAACGGCGTGCACTTTTTGGACATCTCAACGTCCAAAAGTGGTCCGAACCTGGTGTGTTTTGTACATTTTCACTTCGAAATGTGCTTCGCGCCACAACGGCGTGCACTTTTTCAACATCTGAACTTCAAAACGTGGTCCGAACATGGTGTGTTTTGCCACTTTTCACTTCAAAATGTGCTTCGCGCCACAACGGCGTGCACTTTTTAAACATCTCAACTTCCAAAAGTGGTCCGAACGTGGTGTGTTTTGTACGTTTTTACTTCCACATGTGCTTCGCGCCACAACGGCGTGCACGTTTTCCTCATCTCAACTTCCAAAAGTCGTCCGAACCCGATGTGTTTTGCCACTTTTCACTTCGAAATGTGCTTCGCGCCACAACGGCGTGCACTTTTTCAACATCTGAACTTCAAAACGTGGTCCGAACATGGTGCGTTTTGCCACTTTTCACTTCAAAATGTGCTTCGCGCCACAACGGCGTGCAAATTTGCATTTCTCATCTGCCCAGACGTCTCCGCACCCGCCGCTTTAGCGAGCCTACTTTTCGACCCTCCGGAGCCACAAAACATTGGAAAAACACAGTGTTACCCGACTTTCCTACCTTTTCGCGCACCTGCATCTTCTCACGTCTGACTTTCTCCATCTCTGATCTTCTCACTTCTGACTTGCTCCATCTCTTCTCTTCTCACTTCTGACTTGCTTTTCCATCTGTCCATATTGTCGGAAGCTTAGCTTCTAAACTTCCTTNTTCTCACTTCTGACTTGCTCCATCTCTTCTCTTCTCACTTCTGACTTGCTTTTCCATCTGTCCATATTGTCGGAAGCTTAGCTTCTAAACTTCCTTCGACCATTAAAGACCGCTGATCCAGCATGGCTACTTCATATGTCACACACAGACCATTACAGATAATACCGTAGGCAATGGTCATTAGGTGGTTATAGTTCAGTCGTCGCTAGTTACACAGCCATGGATCATGGTTAATGGGTTATACATGGTTAATGATGGGCATTAATGAAATAGCGTAAGATCTGGAAGTTGGAAATCGAAACATCCACTATTTCGAGGCCATTGAAACAATAGCTATGTTTGTTTACCAAAGGGTACTCCTGTTTTGGGATGCAAAATGATCCAAATGGAATCTACATGATTGGTGGTTACATATTCGTCAGAGTGTCCTTTGGCCGGTTTGAAGAGGAAGAGATCAAAATCATTGTTTGGCCATGAGATATCTTGGGCCCCTCTCATGCTTTCCTTGCATGCCAGGAGTCTTGTCACAGAGACAGCTGACTGCAAAATGATGCCTAGAAAAAGGTATAAACATATATACGTATTTGCAAAATCCAAAACAACCACAAGAATGAACCAAAACCTGTTGACAAGACAATTTTAGATGAATTCGACTGATTGTTTCCCTAGGTCTCAAAACATCTCAAAACCTTCAGAGCTGAGTTGAAAATTCAAAACCTGAATCCTGAGGTAATGAGGTTCTATGATTTCAAGATTTCAATACATGATAATAGTCGAAATTCCAGTAGCAACCCCAAAATCGGATTTTTTCCTGCAAAAAAAAACTGAAAATATATACTACCACTTGGATATCTTTTCGCCATAGCTTCCCTTTTTAAGCAGGGGAGCCTTGGGACCATCCATCCATTAATGGATTTTTGATTAATTCAGAATTCAAGACAAGGTGCGACAAGCAAGTGTCAAAAGGTTGGACTATAAGGGGCACGCTGGTGGGTACCCAGGATCCTAGCAATCCAGGCCATTCATCTAGCCTAGGGCACCCCTAGGACACCTAGCAAAATTGATTCTGGCTTCAGTTTTGGGAAGCGAGTGCACGGGCCTAGGAGACGCCCGTGGAGACGTTGGAAAGCTCAGCTGGGACTTGCGTCCAAGTCCCGTGAACAGTGGGACTTACCAAATTTCCATGGAAATTGGGCGGTGGGCTATCATCTCCTCTCATTATTGTTTTGAAATGTGTAAAATAAAATAGTACACATACTCATGATAATATGCTTTCCATTGTATATGACCCCCAAAGAAAACTCACACGGATGTTTATTGTTAGTGGTTATGGACTTGTATTGGCCATGGCTCGATTATTGGTTATTGTTTTATGGTTGATCATTGAATGTGGTTCTCACACGTTTTTGCAGATGGTATCACCAACGCTTTCCCGAAAAACACATGGCTGTCATGGTCAAGACCTTCAGGTTTGAGATTGCAATTTAGGTCCTACAAGTTTTCCCATGTTTTCCCCCCCGGTGTCTGTGTGTGTGTGTGTTGGTTTACAAACCTCATTAGTTATACTAGTTGTATAATTGATATGCTTATAATTGCCATAAAGCCTGGTAAAGTTGGATTCATAAAGCAACTTTGCTACTTACAAGCCTGCCTCAAAGGTGTAGATCTCCATCTCTAGATTGGTTCCATAACTGTGGGAACCCCCGTGACGTAGGAACCCCCCTGTATCTCATGTCTCTTTGTATAGACACGTACACTTTCTAGTACTGTAATATGTCCATCTACCTATATCCAATTATTTGTAATTTTATATAGATGTAGGATAATCAGAGGAAGTTTCGTAGAGAAACTCCGAGTTACGGACTTTCACATTCCTAGTAATCCAAAGATCATAGTGTCAGGTGGGCACCTGCGATTCACC
>BGPT01000018.1:694240-718510 GCA_003297045.1 Symbiodinium sp. clade C Y103
GCTCCTATAGGCAAAACTTGTGTTTCGATCCTATAGTCTTAAGCTTCTCTTCTTTTGGAAACTTCCGCCACCCGCCTCGTGCGGGCTTTACTTGTATTAGGTGATATTAGATATAGATTAAGATACATGTCATGTGTAATTACATCGAGAATTCCACATCGAAAGGTTTGTGCTTGCACCCCGCATCTCTACTTCCTTGGAGGATCATCCGACTTAATANTACATGTCATGTGTAATTACATCGAGAATTCCACATCGAAAGGTTTGTGCTTGCACCCCGCATCTCTACTTCCTTGGAGGATCATCCGACTTAATAAGTTGTAAAAACTCCATAGTGAGTCAGTCCGGCAACATTGATCGGGGATCCCAGCTATTCAAGTGGATTCCAACTATTGCTATGAACCATCCAACTACATTCTGAGGTATAGCTATAACTATACTTCAATGACAATGTATCTATCTATCTAATCTAATCTAATCTAATCTAACCTAACCTAATCTAATCTAATCTAATCTAATCTAATCTAATATCATCTCTCTCTCTCTATCTATCTATCCAATCCAATCCAATCTATCTATATACCTATTCCGCGGCTTCCTTCCCCTGCACAAGGAGGAGTGGGGTTTCCATAAATGGGGGTATCCAAAAATGGTTGGTTCATAATGGAAAATTCCATTAAAATGAATGATTTGGGGGTACCCCTATTTTAGGAAACCGCCATATATATAGCCGTTGTTCGGTTATATCCCCATGCATATGCCCATTCACATCCCAATCTGATTGGTGAAAGCGCTTCCCGAAATCCACATGGAATCTATCCGATGTTCCCAGGATTTTCCCAGATGTTCCAACCACTTTCTCAGGATTTTCCCAGGTAATCCCAGTGGATGGACATCATCCATAGATGGTTGGCACCTCGAAGCCTTGGATCCTGTGACACTGCGGCTCGGAGTGCTACTGGCCTGGATCATCACTGCGATGAATGAGGAAAGATCCAGGATGGCGATGATGGGTGATGAATCCCAACTGAATGAATCCCAACTAGTGCCAAGAATCCAGTGACCACTGAAAAAGATGACTTCGTCAATTGGGATGATGAAATTCCCAACTGAATGGAAAAATAAAAGTCATGTTCCAAAGCACCAACCAGATCATGTTTGTCATGTTGAGCACAGGTTTCTGATAGGTCTACGACAGATTTATGTTAGAAACCTCTGATCGGCTTATTGTAGGTTTCTGATAGGTTTATCATGTGTCAATGAGATGAAATGAGCCAGTTTTCATGGTTAAACCAATAAATGATTATATCTGTCTTCAGACTGTCTCTATACGCATGGCCTGCCCAAAATTCTGTGATTCCAGAGACTCCACGCTTGGAGACCCCACCTTCCGCATCGTCGCCATCCACCCGTGCGCACCTCACACACGGAAATCCGCCGGAAACCGGCCATGTTGGGTGATTGATTTTAGTGTTTGAGAATGCGGGGCTTTGCTGCGTATGGCAGTTGATCCTGTCATTCTTTTGTTCTATCGGTTTGTTCCATCGGAGGAAAAAACCGTCCAGGTTTTGCCAGGATAACATACATGATGGTTTCTTTTTCCATAAGTTTAATTTTAAAAAATATACTTAAAAAATATTTAGGAAATATTAATTATTATATATAGGAATATATGAATTAAAAATATTGATGAACTAAGATTGGATGAAATTGGGGATTAAATGGTATTTTACGAATACCTTTATTAATAAATTTGGAATTATTTTTTTAAATATAATTTTTGAAATAATGAAGGGATTTTTTTAATAAATTTTAATTTTGGTTTATAATATTTTTTCTATAATACAATTTTTGAAATAATTATAAAGATTTTGTAAGAAATTGAAATATTTTAATATAATAAGGTTTTTTTAGGTAAGTAAATGTTATTTTTGAAAGAATTTGGATTTATGTATGTATGTATGTATGTATGTAACTAATGTATGTATGTAATTAATGTAGGTAGGTAGGTATGTATGTATCTTTATATATATATATATGTATCTATATGTATCTGTATGAGAAAGCAGACAGATAGACAGACAGAAAACGTAATTGATGTACAAAAATATCTCCAGAGCAGAGCGTCCGCAGGATGTGCGTCCGTTGGCCCGGCCCTGGGCAAAGTTATGTTCCGAGGCGATGTTCCGGGCCCCGTTGATGGACGTTATGGCTGCAACAATTTCAGAGAATAGTCGACCAGAGAAGATGCAATCACTGTTATATACCTACATGATGGGCTCATTGCGGGATGAGGTGATGATGATGATGATGATGACGACTATGCAAACTTCAGTGATTCATCACTCCAGCTCCATGGTCCCTCTACAGGTGGTCCCTCCACAAGTGGTCCCTCCACAGGGGCAATGGATGGTCATGATGTGAGTCATGCCTCAGACAACAAGCGTAGTGATGCATACTGCTGCAATACTCCTTGATCCTTTTTTTCTTTTCCTGTTCAGACAGCCCTTTTCTTTCTAAGAGGGTATGATTTTCCGGAAAAATATCATTTTCCACAGAGATTATCTTAGAACAGACCTAATCCAACTTCACTGGAAAATCCGCCAGGCAACCCCAATGGAACTTCCAACACGTGCACGTGCTTTGGTCGCATGCATGGCAAGGCCATCCAGGGGTGACCATTGCTGCGCTTTGCAACTCCAAGGGTCCAAAGACATATGGAGGTTTCCGAAAAATAGGGATACCCCAAAATGGTCGGTTTTAATTGAACACATTCCTTTTAAAATGGGTGATTTGGGGGTACCCCCATTTTAGGAAACTTCCATATCATGACATATCCGTGTGTTGATTTTGAATGTGCACGGTGTCCCTCTCACTTTGACCGCTATGTCTTCTTGTGGCTTGAAATGTGATTCAGCCTCACAGACTTTGTCCCATTCGATTGCCGTATTCACTTCGAATCCAAGACTTGTGATGAACCGATCGGGACACGTACAGCTGTGGTCAGGCCAGAGGTCTGTCAGTTGTACTGGCGTGACTGTGCGCAAGTTCTTGTGCATGTTCCTGTGGAAGAACAGGCCCAGGGAAAACAGGGGGAGGCAAGCAAGAGTCGTTCATACAATGACAAGGCTTCCAAGACGCACAGGATGTAGTTCGAACATATTTGATCTTGTTCATGGGTTGTTTGCCAAGTTTGCATCATCAAAATCACTGATATGTTGTGTTGGATCATGCATGCTGGATCCTAATAATGGGCCTCTGCCCCCACAAATCCGCTTGGACAGGATTCCAAACGTTTTGGATCCATCACTTCATAGATTTCACACGGAACTGTGAGTCATCATTTGTCATTATCGGTTGTTTGATGCCAACGATACAGACGCGGCAGGTGCATTTCGTTCAGAGAGTGGGGCGCTTTGCCATTTCTTGCTTTGCTTTACTGGAACCTGCATTGGAACTTTGGCTGGCGGAGACTTGGCCCAGTCAACATAAAACTTGGCTTGTGCTGGTTGTGCCCCAAAAAGGTTTGGGGGTCCAACTTGGACATTTAGTTAGTGGTGCGTTTGTTTTGCAAAGAAGAAAGACGGTTTCTTCAGCTTGGTTGCCACACTTCTTTTCTTTCAAATCTTTCAATATGCTTGGTCCAATTCTTTGCACCAATCGATTCAGCTTGGACAAATCTGATGAGATCTGTATATTTTGTCACGGGCTTGCGCCTGCGTAAGGCGCTAAGGCACAAGTCCCGTCGCAACGGTTTGATGTGTAGCTACCACTGGACTTTCCACCAGAAAAGTAAGCGCATGTTTCTTCTCTCTGAGTGGTTGTTCGCCTGATCGAACTTCCCTAGAGCTTGGAGCAAATCAGGCCTCGTATTCCATCGGAAGATGCAAGACCAGACATAGTGTTCCAGAACTGTCGCGTTTGGTCACTGTGTCTCTGCCGTGCAACTCTTTTGGTCACTGTGTGAGCAACCAACATAGCATGAGATGTGTAAGCAAGTATCAACATGAGCAGAGCATCACAAAGAGAAGAAAAAGAAGCATTTTGCTGTGAAGGCATTAACCGCAACGTGAGCATAAATGACTCCTGACGCCCTACTGTGTCCAAATCCACAAAGCTCAGTTCTGAAGTCACAAAGGCCTTGGCAGATAGTCATTGAAAAAGTGAGGTGTTAAATGCTGAAAGGTGCATGCATTGCGTTTATGGATGAGTTTCAACTAGGAACATTGGTTGTGGAGTAGTGGATCTTTCCATCTTTGGAGGTCCAGCCCAAATCTAAACATCGACTAGGCAAGACACGTTAGATATGTCTACTATGGATGCAGAGATTCTTCGTCATTTGTTTGATCAATTTCACTTATTTCACACCGGTGTTGCAATTGCTGTTTGTGATTGATTCAACACATCTGTTTGGCTGACATCGATGAATCCAACTGGTTCTGCGTTTGTAAGGACGTCCATGGTCCATGGTTGTAGCACGTTGTGGCCATGTCTACATCCATGGTCTATATCGACAATAATTGTTGCGGTCCCGTCAATCGGATCTATACATAATCTTTTTGAGGCATGTTTTTTTTCTGGGTGAAGACTTCTGTCTTGAAGAGCAAAACACCACGATTTAGTTTACGCGTTCTTTTTCCGTCTAAAGTAAGATCACTTGTGAACATGTATCAATGTTCATCAGAAACGTCATCCAGCTATAGATAGTGTATAGATTATGATTCTAGCTAGATGAATTCCCAAAGAAACGCCAGAGCGAGGGACGACTCCCAGCGCGAGCGCCTTCGTTGTGCCGCCCAGGTATGGCCTCGCGCTGAAGGCGATGAAGATATGGTGCTGGCGCTGGAACAGTTGGTGCAGGCGTTGGGATGAGTGGAATGGCTTGTTTGGAATCGGCCCAAGCTTTCAGGTGAAATATGATCATTTGAACCAGATCCATAGATGTAAGACGAATTCAGGAAGAATCTATTTTTGAATGGGATGATTCATCAAAAAAAGCGAAGGAACCAAGAACGAAACGTTTTTTGTGGCTTGGGGATTGGGACATATTTTGGCATGTTCGGAATAGTGATCTTGGTTCTGCATCACGGATACCGACAATGACCAATGCCATAACATGTGGTAACCAACCCATTACCCTCCAGTAAACTAACATAGCTCCTGAAAATGGCCATTTATAGTGGATTTTCCCATTAAAAATGGTGATTTTCCATAGTTATGTTAGTTTACCAGAGTTTAACAATGGTTGCCATAAACAACTACCATTTGGAGATGGTATCAATCCCATAGAAATCGTGGTTTTCTTTTTTCAAAAAAAGATTTGTAACCTTAGGTTTACCACATGGAGGTTTCCTAAAATAGGGGTACCCTTAAATCATCCATTTATAGATGGAATTTCCATTATAAACCATCCATTTTTGGGTACCCCCATTTTAGGAACCCCCCACATTCCACATGTTGTGATGTGTAACCCCCAAAGACAAGTTGATGCTTCACCTTCATCTTCAGGCCTCAGCTCGGCGCAATGACACAGCTGCGAAGGCCTTGCAGACTTTGTGTCATAGCCTTGCCACTGGGATGATTGCGACGATCGCTTGGAGGAAAGGTGAAAAACAAAAGGTACTATGATAAACATAATATATTGATTTTATATCATTGTACATCATTGTATATCATTGTATATCATTATATATCATTATTTATCATCATATTTCTCTATATATATATATCACTATATATCATTACATAGCATTATATGTCATTAAATATCATTATATGTCATTAAATATCATTATATATCATTATATATCATCATATATCACTATATATCACTATATATCACTATATATCACTATATATCATTATATAGATCACTATATATATATATCATTATGTATCATCATAAAACATTATACATCATTATATATCATTACATATCATTATATATCATTATACATCATTATATATCATTATATATCATTATATATCATTATATATCATTATATATCATTATATATCATTATATATATATATCATTATATATGTATGTATATATATATATATATCATTATATATGTATATATATATATATCATTATATATATATATATATCATTGTATATCATTGTATATCATATTGGATCGCAAAAGGGATGATTGGGATGATTCGGGTACATGTGGGGTTGTATGTTCAATGGTCCCCACTAGGAATGATCATGGAGACTTAAAACCACCTTTGTTGTTTGATGTCATGATATTGAGAATCTTAATTACACATTGCCATGACATCGAATGGCGATATTAGACAAAAATTATCATGCATTATGATTATCTAATGGCAGTCTTTGACCAAATCACAATTACACACTATACTGTAATGATTATTGTTCAATCATTGGATGTCATAGTATACACTATAACACCCATTCTTCTCACATTACACCAATATGACATAATCATTATATATAGATACAAATAGTATTAGATTTTGGTTAGCGCCTGCTACTCGCTCAGGCCAGTGGTGCGAGTTGGGCACCGCAAGTGGTCAGCGTATCTGGGCGATCCCGGATTGGATCGGATGGTCACTCTGTGTAATCCAGGATTTCAGGAGCTCAGTTCCAAGAGTGGCAAACAGGAGTTCAATCTTCCATCTTTTTGTGGTTCGGTTTCTCACTAGAATTGATGCTGGCGATCAAGTCACCCGTCAGGTGCCAAGGATCATCACTGTATGGAATTGAGACGAAATGGGTCATAGTTTTCCTCGGTGGAGGCTCCAAAAACTAACGACTCAAGTCTCAAAGCTGTCCTCCTTTTGCGATCCATGTGGACATCCAGATCCGGCTTCTTATCTGAGTGCATGCTGGTTCCATGGGTAGTGAAAGTGCATTTTGAAACGGATGGCCCAGTACGGATTACTCGTACCAATTTATATAAAGCGGATAAGCTCTCATGCGTCCGGAAGAGACATTTGGTGATGCTTGCTGCATGTTTACAAATCTATCATGAAGTGATCTATGATATTCTGGCAGGTAATGACCGAATCTTCATAAGACATTATTGCCCAATATGGATCCTGCGCAAGATAAACGTGGAATTTGTGACAGTTTCGCGAAAACAACACTTTATTTTGCGACGAACGGCCGTTTTCGAATGAACAGAATTTAGCTCAACCCTATATTATTAACACAATAACATGTATCGTATATATAATAAGATATATTTCCTATATATATTATCTATATATCAGAATATGTGTCGATACACAACTTGAATATACAGCTGTCATGTTTATACATAATACATATATATATATATATACACTATACACTGTATATATATATATATGTATATCATGTCCTAACTTGTTTATAATCTTAAAACAACGACATCGTTTGTTGCACCGCTTGAGGCCGCGCTGGGTGCCATCGAAGCTTCAGTGACGCCCAGTGGAGCGACTCCATGGCCGCTGACGCTCCCCATGGCACCTGGGGCTTTCGGAAGTCATGGGAGACATTTGGCAATGGACAATCCACCATCTATAAGGGATTTTCCCAGCTATAAACCTCCATTTGGTAAAGGGATTTCCAATTTCCAATTGGTAAACGTTTACATAACGAACTGGAAAATCACCATGCTATTCATGGGAAAATCCACGAACTTTCTATGGCCATTTTCAAAAGCAAACTGTTAGTTTACCAGAGGGTAAATCTTGAGTGTAAATGGTGAAAAAAACCTCAATAGCTGGATAGTTTTTTTGAGATGGAAAATCTCAATGGATGATTTGGGGGTACCCCAATAGCTGGACGGTTTGCAATAGAAAATCCCGTCTGCTTTCCTAAGTCATGGGGATCCCCCAATAGCTGGATGGTTTGTACTAGAAAATCACATCTATAAATGGATGAGAACTGGGGGTAATGCCATGACTTAGGAAACCCTCATATGGATATTGGTACCCTCTGATTATTTGACGTAGCCAACTGGACAATCACCATTTCAAACACGTAGGTAAATCATCATAAATCATAAAAGTAAAAAAACATAGTAGATATGTGTAGATATACTATTGATATTGGTAATCAACATATTAAATGTAGTAATTGCCATGTTTTTCATTTTTTTTAAGCTAATTGATATACACTATGACACTATAGATATTGGATAAAATTGCTGGATACTGGGCAATGATGCTGAAGAGTATCGAGCAATGCCATATGGATACCTCTTGAAAAAGTCTAAAACTGATTCAAATGGCACTTCAAATGGTGAAGTCTATGTACGATTCTGTAGTGGTGCCATTGGGGGAAAACAGCGGCGGAAACCAGGTGGAAACAGAAGAGTGTCGCCTAGCATCAACTGGAAGGTGTGGCTTCAACGAATTTAACCAAGTTCAAGATCAACAAGTTCAACAAAGTCCAACAACATCACCGAAATACAATAGATGGCTTCACTTCCATAGCTGGTTTTTTCTTATTTCAAAGGCCGGCACTGGCACTACTCTGTGGTATCCCTGTGGAGGTACCCTTCTATGGCCCCGTGCTCCGATATGCTGCAAGCATCTCCTTCACACAGAAGGTCTTGGGCCTTCAAGATTGTTGATGATTGGAGTTTCCCAACGGACTGTGAAGATGCTGGTGTCTTTGACAGTTGATACATACACATATCTAAAGACCATGTATTTCAATATATATATATATATGTATATATACATATATATATATATATATGTACTGTATAGGACTGTGACAGTGACAGGTTGCATGTCACATCTCCACTTCCCCATCCTCTGGAGATCCGGCATCCCAGGTGTCCTTGGGCCTGGTGGGTTTACTGGTCTCATGGGACGCTTCCACCAGCCTCGGTGTGCAGCTGCGAGAATCTTTGCTGACCAATGAGTCAGCAGTCTCGTGGCAGGTCTTCGGGTGGTCATTTTTCGGACATTATGGGACTAATATAGCACCAAAATCACTGGGAGTTGTGCTTCCAGTTTTGAAACTCACAGGTTTTTGAGAGTTGTTGATTGTCTCTAATGCTTTTTCATGTCTATGTGATGGTGCCAGGATGGGGGTTTCTGATTCTGCCTGTGTCAAAAGACTTCTCCAATTCTTTCATCTTTCGGGTGACTCTTGGTTCAGGCAGCTGGTGGTGGATTTTACGCCGCTATCCAGTTTTTTTCAAAGAATGAATCCACACCAGCTTGATATTTCCTGTGATATGGCTTGATGATGTTCCATTTTACAACAGTTTCTGCATCCTGAGGTTCGAACCCTCTGCTCCCAAAGTGATGAGCAAGATCGTGCGACACAGCGCATCAAGCAAGCCCTTGGGTTGTGAAAGAGCTGGCTGCCTAGACTGAGGAAACCGGCATGTCGAGCTTGCTTGCTTCCAAATCTATAGTCATGGAGTCAAAGACTGCCAGTGGTATTTGGAGTTTTTGGAACCAGGCATTCTTGGAGGGTACTTTTGGGCGCGCGATTGCAATTTCATCCTTGTCCAACATGTTTACATGCATAGAACACTGCGTTTTCCAACAGATAACGTGTATTTCCAGGGATGGTCTTTTATGTTTATGTTCTTTAATTTGTTTTGGTAGTGGTCGCTGTCCCAACACAATAATAATGCAGCTTACAAAGGGCAGCTTCAAAGCGTCCCAGATTCTGAAAACAACCTTAGAAACAGAGTTCCAACATTCCTTCTTATCCATCATGTTCTTCAAAGTACTATCGGAGCACAGTGCCTGCCACCAAGAATTTGTTGGCTTCACCGAACCAATGTTTCCATTGGGTTTCAAGCCTGCTATCAGGTCAACAGAATTAAGACTCTCGTCTGCCTGGCTCCACCATCCATGAAGGAAGAATTGAAGGATGCTAAATCAATCGGGTACCTACTTTTTTTCAATTTCGTTGGGTTTGAATGCATCACAAATTTCAAGAACAGGTTGGATCAGAATGGACTTGTCGAGAGTGGTGTCGCAACACATGAAAGAACGAGATGGAGACTGAAAAACAAGACAGAGCGCATTTCAGAGGGTATTCTGCTTCCATGCCAGTCTTTTCATGTTTAAACAGGGTTCTCGATGGACTTGATATGACTTGATATGGCCCACATCCCCAGGAGAAGACACACAGATGACCTGCAGTAGTGAGCTGATAGCACTGTATCTACTACTCCGATGCCCCAAAAACCAATTCTGATTTCCCGAACTTTCCCACATGGCGGCTGTTGCGGCTGTGGCGGCCGTGCCGACCCTGGAGTGGCTGCAGCATGGCCGAGTGCGTGGCCTGACCTCGTCGCTTGCAGGCTGCTGTTCAGTGATTTCGTGAGATTTTCTCCCCAAAGCTGATCATGGCTGATCCCGTGATCCCTGATGAAGCAAATGATCCACATATATTCAAATGTTTTCTACTGCCAGTGGCAGACATTCCCAGCTGATTGCTCAATTGATTTCATGCTACTTCAGAGACATTTCATGTGTTCGAGCGCTACTCATAGCCTTTGGCTTAGAGGGAGCTCTCCACGCGCCAACGTGACGTTCGGTGTCGACACGGTAGACCGCAGCAACCGCAGCAACCGCCATGAAGCTCGTGCCTGGACGCAGCAACAGCCAGCTTTGCCAAGCACTCCTTCGTCTCGCAATAGTTTGGATCATGAATCTTCCATAATGTTAGTAAAGCAATAGGATTCAATATCCCCAATTTGACCATTTTCATGGGTGCTATTGTAAACCATCAAAATACTTGTTGTGTGGGTGGTTATTATTGCTTCACCAACAGGGTTTGTCTGAAAAGAAGCTACCTCAACATCGAATCGTTATCATTTTCCCATTTCAAAGGGCTGTTTTGGGGTGCACCCCGTTGACACATCCTCCTTGATCTTCCTCTGAAGTCCAAGGTTTCTTTCCTCCCGTTCCTGGCTATTGCGGCCGCGGGCGAGGTCTCCAAAGTCACGACTGCGAACATCACAGCGTGCTTCGGAGTGACGTCTATTATATTGGGACCCTCAAATACATAATATATATATATATATACACAAGTATAATATATGTATGAGTTGATCATGGTTGATTCTGATTTGACATCATCATAGATATTAATGGCTGATTTGGACCCAAACATTGACCTCAAACTCGAGGTCTGGAGTGTTCTATTTATTGGAATGTTTCAGACGGCGAATGATAAACACGGCTTGGGATCTTTGGCTTCTTGCACCAACAGGGCGCAGAACCCAGTCAGAACCTCTTCCAATTTCCAATTTCGTTTTTTTCCCTGGCAAAGGGGTTGAAACCTGTTCTACTTGGACGGAGGTTGAGTAACGAAGTTGGATGATGTTGGATGATCTTTGAGGATGCGTTTTGTCCTCTTGACCAAGGCCGGTGAATGTGAGCACTGCACGCGATGGCCTCAAAGTACGTCGAGCAGCTGATCCATCCATTGTGACCATCCTCCACATCAGCGACACCCACAGCCTTCATCGTTCCACCGGGAACTTGCCCGATGCGGACACTTGCCCGTTGTATTTTCATATGGAGGTTTCCTAAGTCATGAGGTTTTCACTGTACCCCAAGTTATCATCCAGGTCATGGATGACCACGACTGATATAGTATTGAAACTCATGGTGACTTGGGAATCTCCGATTTTAAGAATCCTCCACATATTCTTGCGGCAGTTCTGATGAGCTTAAAACAGTGCTTTGTGAGCTCAATGGTGTGATTTCCATAAAACATCCTATTCCAATGCATAACAAACATGGCAAATTGATGTCTGGCCTTTTTGAAGTGAAAAGAGATGGACTCATTCCAAGCATTGTCGAACTTCCCAGGAAGCAGGGACTTAGTGTACCCATCTGAGGATATTTTCATCCATTCTGGCGATGTGGCCAAAGTGGGCAGCGAAGGTTGGCTCGCTCAGTTTCTCAGTTTTCCAGCTGAGTAGAGGTGCAAAGCAGTGAGCTACGCAGGAAGTGGGTCGAGTTTTTGTTTCACTCTTGGCAAACAAGCGTCACCACGAGTTATTTTTTTTGGGACACTCTTGAGCTACGGCTGAGGTGAACTTGGTGACTTCAATTACTGGCTTGGCACGATCAAGCACAAGTATCGGTAGCTGGTTGTGACAGGTGACTGACTGCTGCTCCATTTTGCAACAAGGTACAACAAGGTCAGCATCTTTCATTTCAGAAACAAAGATCTACTTGGCACCAGTGCGCACATCTCAACATTTCGGCAGACTTGGTCTCAGAAAGTTCTCAGATGGCATCGCTGAAAAAGCATCGAGGATCCCCGATCAGCTTCGCCTCAAACATCTGCCAGCCGTTGTGAAGCATCTGAGGCACATGTTCATTATCGCTGGGAACCACGACTATTGGGAAACTTGGCTGACAGAGGATTTCAGAGCAACACGGAGGCAGAAGCTTTCCATGTGACGACGCAATTGTTTCATAGTCGGAGGAGGTGAGGATTGAAAGAGCTTGAACGGGGCATTCTCTCTCTCTCTCTATATATATATATAAACACAATATATATATATATATAATATGTTTGGAGGACTCATTGATCCGAAGATCAGGAAGATTGATGCTTGAAAAACATATTTGCTTGAAACTTCGAGCAACAATTCAGATGCAAAAGGGGTGGGGTGATTCGCAAAGGAGTTTGTTGGGACGCAAAATTGATTCACGAATTGGTACTCAAACTTGGCAATGGGACATCCCCCATTTGTAGATGATTTTCTCAAAAAAGACATTTTGTTGAGGGATTTTCCAGCCAGTCACGTTGGATTACCAGAGGCTTTGTTGGTTTCCGTCCCTGTCCCGCAAGGACACCAACTGGCGTCTGAATCGTGGCTGGATGGCTGAATCTGAAGCCCAAAGCCCGGACTACTTCCAGAGCAACCTGGCCTCCCCACACTCGGCGGAGATGCTTAGCATTTTCATCTTCCAGAGGGTCAACAATTCCACTTCCATGGTTTGCTTAGGGATAGTATGATAGAGCTAATCGATGTAAAATCAATGCAGAGTGAACTTGTGACCATTCCGACAGATTCCGACAGATCGAAGTGTCGGGAAGCTTGTTTCTGCGGCACAACCTGACATCGAGTAGGGCAGTCGTGGTATCAAGATTCATCTTTACATTGTCTGCACATGTACTGTGTCGAACATGATAGTACACCATACCAGAATATGAACATAGTTTAATTACTTTGGTTTCACGTTCTGCCAGAGTCCAACACCTGGCGAGTCATTCAATGCAAGATGGGGATGCAAGACCTTGCGGTTTGAAGTTTTTCATGAACAGGAATGACTGTAAAAAATCATTGCTGAAACTTTCCTTCCACACCCCGAAGAGTACAGCTTCGAGCCATTCTTTCAATCCCTATGACTTATGAATACTGTATTCCAAGCCTAGAAAACACACATTCCGAATGTGGTGCGTCGAATCATCCGTTCTTTGTCACCGAGGCAAGATCACCAATGCCAAAGTGTTGAACCACGAACTGGCTGAGGTGCGCAGCAAAAAACGAGCTCCATGCTATCCCCAAGACCTCGGTCTCTCGCGTCCAGGTCTTGGGTTTGAAGATTTGGGGCGCTGGATGGCACGCTCGCCGTGGCGACTCGCGCTCCGGAAATGCCTACGATGACATCCCGGAAGCTGGGCATGACATGCTGGGGATGACATGGGCGGCGTCCCTGGGTGTCAACGGGTTGCGAACTGAGCACCTGATTTTGTTCCAGCTTCACCGTAAGTGGGTGTTTCGACTGAAGTCGTTTCCACAAATGTTTGCGTCATTCGTATGATGGTGACTACACCGGAATCTTGCGTTTGATTGCATTTGATGGTACATGAATTCCTACCAGCTTACATGAGTTCCTCTTCGGTGTTCTGCAGATTCCATGGATCCGTTTATCCCAGACTACCCCAAATCTTTAAGTTGGCTTCCTGGTTTTTCTTTGCATTAGCTGGAGGCAAACCCATTTCTCTACAGATTTCTATTTTTTCAGTGGTGTTGGCATACTTGTTTCTTTCAGTTCCAGTTATAAGATGTTATAAGTGGAAGTGGAGACATCAATTTACCATATTATAGCTAACTATAGCTGACATATTATGACTAACTATAGTTGTAGGGCTTATATCCCAACCTATGGGGCAATTCCCATGGTTTTTTCGCCATGAACTTTTCACCTCAGTCCTGCACAGAAACCTGAAACTCGTTGCGGTTGGTTGCTGTGACGAATTTTCGAAATGAGATACACTTAGATAAAACATGATAAAACATCATAATAATTATCTCAGAATCCCTGAAAAAGTTTATCATAGTGTACCAATAAGAAGATTATCATAGTGTACGAATAGCCTTGGAGTCATACTCTTGATAATCGTCTAAGCATCAAAAGAATTACCAAGGTCCTACGTCATCCTACGTACCGTATCTACCACGCTTGCGAAACCCGCCACCAAGGAAGGTATTGACATTCTCGTGGCTTGGAGTTCTCCATGAGGTAGGCGTTTGCGATGATGAACACTTTGAGAAGCAGATGTTTGGGTGATGTTTTCTTTAGTTTTACTTCGCCTGATCATCAAGGAGTAACTGAAACTCTTCACAGTTGAAATATGCTTGTGTTTGTCCAGATTTAGAGGGCGTGGTGCGGACGGATCCAATTTATGGTTTTGCCTTTCATACAATCCCAAGATTCTTCGACCATCCTGGAACCAGGGTATCATATCAGATCTTAAACCTCACTCATATGTTTTCTATTCTTGCGCGCCAGACAACAGACTTGGATGTGTTTGTGGCCAAAGACACATGGAAGTAGGGATGTTCCCAGTCATTTTCTTTCTTCTTTTCATTCTTTTTTTTTCCTGTGCGTTCTGAACATGGAAGTAGTTGCAGACTTCTCCAGGTTTCTATCCTTGGTTCCAGTTCATCCCAGCCGAAATCTTCCCTTCGCCGAGGTCACTCACGATGCTCCCTTTGGTATCTTCGACATGACCGGTGGAGGTCACTGGGGCTCCAGTCAAGAGCTGCTGGGAGCCATCTACCGTACCAAGCCGAAGGCCAGCCGAAGCCAGCGTTAGATCGGGTTAGTTTTGGGGCCTCCAAAGAGTGCAAATAGATGATAAAAACTTGGTCCACTTGGTAGCCCTTCAATGAAAACGCCGATAGGCACCAATGATATCTCTTGATGGGGAATGATTTATATCAACACTCGGAATTCTGGGGTTCAACACCATAAAGACAGCCCCAGATGGTGCAATCCAGGTTTTGGAAATGGACTGGAACTTCCCACCCGAGTGGCACCCTTGGAGGTGCACCTTTTTGGACACATCCACGAGCAACGTGGCCACTGGGATCGTGTCAACGGTGCGTTTGAAGGTGGCGTGGAGTATAGGCCAAGCCCCCACACTGCACAGGCGGGGCGTGGGCGGAGCCTTGATGGCTTGGAGAGTTGGTTCCCATCATCTCATTCCACCTATTGTTTTTTTTTAGGATACCCCTAAATCATCCATTTTTCGGAGATTTTCCATGATAAACTATCCAACTATTGGGTCCATTTGATGGGATTTTCCGTGAGAAAACATCCAGCCATTGGGGATGTTGCAAGGTCTTCCGCCCCAATGGGCCGCCAGCCGACAACTATCCAGTGGAGGCAAGGAGCGGTTTTGCCTGTTTACCCTGGCTGAGTTGGAACCCCTTAGCTTGCAGATGTCCACCACTTTTCAACACAGAGTGTCATCAAGGGTGCTGTCGAGATTGGCAACCCACAGGAGATTATATAAGAAAGCATTATTTCCAGATATTTGGGTATGTACGTGCGGTTGACCGACCAGTTGCTCTTGTTGGGTCTGGCCCATCCCTTGTGTCTCAGTTTTTGGTCAGGTGGAATCCAACAACGCCATGGCAAATCAGCCAACGGTGGACCACAGTTGGACAGGACTGCTGCAGGCTGTGGAAGCGTCTGTACAGATAGAAATTACCGGTCGACATGATCTTCAAAACATTGCACATGTTCGTTGATGTCCAAAAAGATCAAACAAACATGTCAATGCACACATGTGATATGTTTTTATGACTTATTAAGTGGGTCGTACGATATTTGGATTTGGGAAGCATTGATGTGGAAAGATGAAGCCAGACGAAATGTTGTTTTTTCTTCGGGGAAGGAACTTGTGACTCCCTTGAACGCACAACCGCATGACTGCCGTTTGCATGAAATGGTACTGCCCAATGCATGAGGAATTGTACTTACATGCACATTTCAGATTTACCAAACGCATCTAGTAATACCCATACCTTAAAAAACGCACTTTCAACCACACCAAACAGCATACCAAATGTCAATGGGATGCAAGTAGGAACCCCATGTCATATAGCCAGTATACATAAGGGGTGAACACTGTAATTCGAGGACTAAGGCGAGCCACCGAATGTATTNCCGCCGTTCATGTCGATTGCAGAACTTTGAGCACGTGAACCTGGAAATACCCGAAGCAGCAATATCTGCACACCTGGAACAGGGGTATATCTGTTCACAGGTTATCAGCCGTACAGCTCTGGTAAACCCGCTGCGCGGGAACCAGGCTTGCGTGCTGCAGAGTCGAGATTGGCAATTGACTGAAGTCCAAGTACCAGTCGGCCTACACCATCGACGTGATGAACAGCAGCAGNACCTTTGGCGACAACACTGTAGCGGTTGCGGAAGGTGGACAACAATCTTCACCTGGCACCGGAGACAGTGCCACTGCTAGTGGGACGACGTGGCAACACCTATCTCCCAGAGGCAGAAGCGATGCAAGTGATCGATCTTCGAGGCGACAATCCCAGAGAAGATCTCAACACAGAACACCTACGACCCCGGGAAGAAGGACGACTACAAGATCAGGTACCCCACGGGCACGAGAGGACAACCCGCAACGGACCACCCGGGATACATCAGGGAAACGAAGATCACAGGGACCACAACAACTCAGCATCANGCACGAGAGGACAACCCGCAACGGACCACCCGGGATACATCAGGGAAACGAAGATCACAGGGACCACAACAACTCAGCATCAATGATGAAGTAAGGGAATCTAATGAGGAATACAGGGAAGAATACTTGGAATTCAAAGAGAAGTATGGCATGGCAGATCTGAATAATGAAATGCTCGCAGAAAACATTAAGATTCTCCAGAATGAAGTATCAACAAGGAATCAAGTGATACGTGACATTGAAACCAAGTTCACCGAATNCAGGGTTACTATCAGAACGTCAACTCCGAGTTCCAAACTCTCAATGATAGGTTGGCTGGTTCGACTACTGAGGTGAGAGAATATCAAGCCGAACTCATGATCGCAGCCCAGGATGACGAAGGTTCAACGATGCGCATCCAGGATCTCGAGAAGAAGAAGAACCTGGCCGAGGATGTCGCAAAGCGAATCTATGAGAAGGGCATGGTCATGAGAGAAGAGTACCAGGACCAGGTTAGCCAGTTGAGAGGTATGTTGGAACACACTGAGGACAGAATTCATCAGATGGAAGCGAACAGTGAACATGTTCAGAGTGTAGCAAATCACCTACATTGTGAAGGACTTGAAATGCAGAACCAGTTAGAGTACTCAATAGTCCAGTATCGAGAACGATCGGAAATGGCGTCCATTTCAGACAAATTCACTAACTTCGAACTACAGAAATCCCAGAACGAAATAACGGCACTCCGTGAGTCATTGGAATTAGCTCAGAGAGGTAATTATTTCAGTGAGGAGAGCATAAAGAAGATTGTGAGGGAGTGTAGGATGAAGGTGAGTGAGGCAAATCAACAGAAATTGGAAAGTGATCATCGANGGTAATTATTTCAGTGAGGAGAGCATAAAGAAGATTGTGAGGGAGTGTAGGATGAAGGTGAGTGAGGCAAATCAACAGAAATTGGAAAGTGATCATCGACTCAGAGTTCTCCATTCAGAAATAGAAATGAGACGTAGACAAGATCAAGAACAGAACTCTCAGGCGATTGCAGACTTGCGAGTTAGGTCACAGGAAGTTGAAGACCTGAGGAAGCAGAATGAGCGACTCCAGACGATGTTGAAGGTCGAGAACGAGACGAGCCAGGACTATTGGGATCGGCTACAAGTCTANGGAAGTTGAAGACCTGAGGAAGCAGAATGAGCGACTCCAGACGATGTTGAAGGTCGAGAACGAGACGAGCCAGGACTATTGGGATCGGCTACAAGTCTATATCCAGGCCGACGAAGCTCGTCAAGATGGACTACCAGCTTTTGTTGGGGTCGATCGGAGTCCAAGGATCGAGACACTCGAGTCAGAGGTAAAGATCCAACAGCTGAAGATCAACGACATGGTAGACGAGGCAAGTGAGTACGTGAAGGAGAACCTCCGACTAAAGGACCAGGTGCACGAANGCACGAATTGACCATGAGTGCGCTACCTGCGCAACCGGACAAGGACATCGATAAGGTTAGATCGGAACTCCTTACTGAACGTAAATCCAACCTCGTGAAACTATCAGAAAAAGATCAACTTATATGGAAATTGAATAAGGATCAAGAAGACAAAAGAATAAGCATACTTGGAAAAGAAGGGGAAATTTCCATGTTGAGGGCCAAGATTCAAGGTTTGGAGATGGAGATGGATAATAAGNTGGAAAAGAAGGGGAAATTTCCATGTTGAGGGCCAAGATTCAAGGTTTGGAGATGGAGATGGATAATAAGTCCAAATCGACACCACATGACCAACACTTAATTCTGTGCTGCCGTCCAGGTCGACCCAGACACTGATCGACTTATTCGAGAGTTACGGGACGCCTTGGAGAAAGAGATCCCGCTAGTACGTCAGTGTGCTTCGTACTACAGGCAGGTTGATGAAGCGTACAATGAAGAGGTTAGAGAGATTGAACGTCTTCGACAAGGGAACGGCATTGGGAATGACGGACAGATTCCTGAACCTACTAGGACCCCAACGGAAGCACCAAACCAAAGGGGATCTAATGAACGATTACCTGACTCCGTCGGGCCCGTTCTCACAAGAGATTCTTATCAAGTTGGTCAACCTTCTGATCCACCGCCACCTCCGGAACCATCGAACCGAGGTTCATTGGCCGACGATGTGACATCGCAATCAAATTATTCAGCAATAGATGTGCCGCGCATATCGAGGAGAGAAGCAGACAAAGTT
Organism: Symbiodinium sp. clade C Y103; assembly: GCA_003297045.1. Taxonomy (NCBI): domain Eukaryota; class Dinophyceae; order Suessiales; family Symbiodiniaceae; genus Cladocopium; species Cladocopium sp. clade C. Next base: position 713,400 of record BGPT01000018.1, read on the forward strand.
TTCGTGCCACCATGGCCAAAAGTCCAAGACGTCGTTAGCTGGCAATCCGATGTCGCGAAGGGTGTTATCCTGGCTGCCAACGACGGTGATCGAGCTGCAAGGCAAGAATGGCTACGACCCTCACTTGCAAGGAATCCTGACCTTGATGCTTTGAATGACAGTGGTGGGCAACGGTTTCAGTCCATTGATACCAAGTTATCCATTGCGTTGTCAAACATGATCCAACAGGCAGGAGACGTGGCGAGGAATGTGTCCATGCAACTACGTCATCGGACTCAAGCAGCTGGACGGATTGGAGGATTTGTCATGGGCAGGGAGATTCTTGCGATGGTCTTGAACCACTTCAGAACTCCAGGTGTGGCGGAAACCATGTTTACCATGGAANTACCATGGAACATCTTGTGAAGATGACCTATTATGGTGATGCACATCTCGATCAATTCTATGACAAATGGATGGAGATGGTGAACAACATGCGACCAGAAGATGTCCCTCCAGATGACTGGATGAGACGATCATTATACTCGAAGATCAGACACTCGAACCTCCTCATGTTTGACATCAAACAATACGAATCATGGGAAGAGGGTGACGAGAGAAAGACTTATCTATATCTGAGGAATGTCATTGAGCGAACCATTGCACGACTTAAGGAAGACAAGCACGCTGCCGCTCGTGACAAATATGCCAGAGAATATGCAGGAACAGGGAAACCTGGTACTCCTGCGCCAGCGACTCCAACTCCGAAGGCCGGAAATGAGAACGCACCAGATGCCAAAGCAAAGGCGAAGCCTAAAGCCAAGGCGAAAGTCGAGGCAGCTCCGGTACTACCATCACCATCTCCGAAGAACCATGCCAAGGGCAAGGGCAAAGGAAGAGGTAATGGCACTCCGCGGAAGCCGGGTGCATCTCAATCTCCTTCACCAAAGGACAAGAAGAAGATCCCATGTCACTTCCACTTACTGAAGAAGGCCTGCAAGAAAGGGAAAGATTGTGAATACAGCCATGATCAGAAGGTCTTCGACAACATGAAGAAGAAGAAGAAGGACGGAAAAAATAGCAGAAGTCAATCTCCGAGAAGTAAGTCTCCAGCCAACAAACCAAAGAAGATTGATGAACCTTGTTGGAACTGGGCGAAGGGGAGTTGCAAATTTGGTGACAAGTGTAGAAGGAGACATGATCAACATCTTTTCAGCACTGCACCAAGTACTCCGAAATCTTCAGCTGCGCCAGCACTACTTCATGACTTTGACAGTGATGAGGATGATATGACTGTCAAAGCTGCATCTACCATCTCGAAGGCGGAGGTGAAGTTTGACATGAAGAGTGTGGAATCCATAACTTATGTGAAGGATGACTTTATTGAATGTGACCAACGAGGACCCAGAAGCAAGAATCGTCAGAGGAATTCAAAGTCAACCGATGAGATTCGCAAGGACGAGCAATGGGCATTTGATTGCCGAATTGCTCGAAGCAGGGGAAAAGCAATGGCTATCCTCATGAACAATGATGAAGAATATGGTGACATTGATGAAGTGCACATTGTCATCGGACCTCAATTTGACATTAGAATCAAGATGATTGAAGATGGATATGGTGACCTTGCGAATGAGATCTTTGAGGAGAACTACATCGAANCACATTGTCATCGGACCTCAATTTGACATTAGAATCAAGATGATTGAAGATGGATATGGTGACCTTGCGAATGAGATCTTTGAGGAGAACTACATCGAACATGTCCCGGGGAAATTCGGCATCAAGGGTAATGTGATGTGCATCACTGTACCTGTTGAAGAGAGGGACAANTGAGATCTTTGAGGAGAACTACATCGAACATGTCCCGGGGAAATTCGGCATCAAGGGTAATGTGATGTGCATCACTGTACCTGTTGAAGAGAGGGACAAAAAGTTCATTATGGACTCCGGAAGTGGACATGATCTTATCGCTCGACGGAAAGTTGACCGGCTTGACAACGAAACATACGAAGGTGAGATGGTCAACTTCCACACGGCGAACGGAGTCACTTCGACATCACAGATGACTGACTTGAACTTCGAGGTGTTCGATGAACCAGTCAAAGCTCACGTTCTCGACGATACTCCATCAGTCTTGTCAATGGGCAAAAGATGCATGGAACAAGGATTCTCCTTTGTGTGGCCTTCAGGTAAAGATCCATTCATGATCGACAACGAAGGGTATGTCGTGAAGATGAAAGTGAAGGACCACATTCCATACATCAACATTGACCAATGTAAGGAGATCGGCAATCAGTCCAAGATCCAGAGGTTGATGAACATGCTGGGCGATGACTGTTCTACTTCTGATGGTGAGAATATCCTCGTGATCGACGGTGAAAGTGGTGACGAGATGATAGAACGCCCTACACAACAAGGGCCGATGAAGGTGAACAAGACAAAGAGACGCAGAAAGAAGAAGAAGGTCCACGAAGTTGCAGTGGGCCCGGAAGAGGACTATGAAGGTCACGTGGAAGAACTCGACGAACACCTTCTGCTGCTACTACACATAGGTGGGTCGTAGCGACCTCTACCACCTGACGTTGAACACGGAGTCGATGTTGATGATGCTGAAGCTGGAGAAGACGATGATGAGAATGTGATTGATGTGGATGAAGAAGACGGAGGACCGAGATTGAGCAAAAGAGGAACTCTGAAGAGTGAAGCTCGATCGAAATCACATCTGTTGACTCATCGTTACAAGAACCCATACTGTGAGTCATGTGTGAGAGCAAAGATGAAACATCGGAAGATATTTCGAGGAGCATTTCAGAGGAAGCTCACAAAGTTTGGCGACCTGGTCACATTCGACTTCGTGGATGATCGTCAGGTCCTTGCCCAAGATTATGGAGTTGAGAAGAATGTCTTCGTGATCAGAGACAGGTATACGGGCNGACCTGGTCACATTCGACTTCGTGGATGATCGTCAGGTCCTTGCCCAAGATTATGGAGTTGAGAAGAATGTCTTCGTGATCAGAGACAGGTATACGGGCATGATCCAGGCCTATCCATCTGCGAGGAAGAACAATGAGGCAGTGTAGTCACGGCACTTCTACAAGTACCCATCTTCCTTCTAATCTCTTCGTAACTCAGACATGGCGCCTCAATTCAGAGAAGCTATGAAAGCCTTGAGAATTCCAATTGACTATTCCCTTGCTGGAAAGACCAAACACAACTCCCTCGCAGAAAGGAACAACCAATTCCTGTTGGTAACCACAACACAACATGCATGCTGGAAGCTGGCATACCACCATGTTTTTGGAAATGTGCCATCCGGTGTGTGAGTCATCTACTCAACATCGAGCCAAATGACGAGGAAGTTAGTGCATGGTGCAAATTGCATGGTGAGGAGTTCAAAGGGAAGATGATTCCATTTGGAGCATTGGTTTTCTTGAAAACCGAGTGGCGCACGGGCTGTGGAACAGAAGCACAAGTTCGACCCAAAAGGAATACCAGGCATCTTTGCTGGTTATGAGCTTGGACCTGGTCTACATTGGTCGAGGAAGTATCGTGTATGGGCATTGACCGATTGGTTCAAGCAGAGTCTTGCTTACAATGCTGGTAAACCAATCCCCAAGCTCAAGACACCGCATTACACAGAACGTGTTGAGTTGAGAGAACCATTGGAATTCCCATGCAAGGAAAACTATGAGAAGATCAACGTCACCATTGAAGGTCTCAAAGAGAAAGATCGACTTGAAGGAAGTCCGGATTATTTACCTTTACCTCCACCGGAGGCAGGTGATGATCAAGATGACGATCAAGACGGTGATGATGCGGGTGATGATGACAAAGGGGATGGTGGCGGAGATGGACCGGAAGGTGGACATAGATCTGGTGTTGATCCATCCATCATGGCTGAAGTTGAAGAGCTCGAATTCATGGGCGCCGAGGATGCGGCAAGGCGAGCTGATCTACCACCACCTCCGGGCCTTGAAGAGCCAGCTCCGAGTTCTTCATCAAAACCTGATAGAGTGATCGCTCCTGACAACATGATTGAGCATTATCTGGAGGGTAAAGCCGGAGATGATATCGTCTACCTGAACAACGATGGGGAGAGGGTCAAGATTGACAAGATTGGACGACTTTACCGGGTTGACGAAAGAGGATACAAGATCGTACGTGATTCCCCAAGACCTGCCAAATATACTCCCACAGAATGGCAAGCGGTTCCTCATGAGACGAGGAAAGAGATCATTCGAGCTCAGGAGATGGAAGCCGATGCTGCGCGTGAACGCAGTAAAGTCGAGAGGAAGATTATGGATGCTGAGAAGACCTCCAAGTCTAAGGATGAGAAGAAGAAGGCGAAGGGGGACAAGAAGAAGTCTTCGAGTTCAAAGAGCAAGAAGAAGGAGAAGGGCCCTGACCGTGACATTGGAGTATCTGTGGGACACGAATATTCAAGACCTGGAAAGATCTTTGGTATAGGTAAAAGGTCAACATCTGACGATGAGTGTGATGGTAAGTGCAAGATCTCATCGACCATTACACCCTCCGGGTGCCGGTCGCATGCTCTTGTCTCCACAAATGACATGTCCGATACTGATGTACCAGACGATGATGACTTCTTGATGGAATGGGATGAATGGTCCGAAGTTGAGAAAGGTTTTGGTCCTAAGGCAACGTGGTCGAATGAGAAGAGCTATGACTTCACCAACGGCAAGGTGGTGGCGTCAGCTCCGAAGTCATTTGCCCCTGGGGACACTATCAATGACCCGGAAAAACAGAATGTATTCCATCCATTTCCATGCATGCCTTGTGTTCATCAATGTGATCAACCCCACAGGGAAAAGCTGGGGGAGAACTACAATGGCATTGACATCAACAAGATCTTTAACACTGCTGTGTCACGACCAGTAGGACGGAAGGAAATGATGGAAGATGAAGATGCACNATCAACAAGATCTTTAACACTGCTGTGTCACGACCAGTAGGACGGAAGGAAATGATGGAAGATGAAGATGCACGTAAATCCATGCGTAAAGAATGGTTGTGTCAACATGCAGCCGGTGTATATGATTTCAGTGTGGTTAGAGAATATGATGATGTTGTAGCAGAAGCTAAACGCACTGGGAAAGAAGTACACATGGCTC
>BGPT01000018.1:736144-751144 GCA_003297045.1 Symbiodinium sp. clade C Y103
CCGGAAAGAATGCAATTTGGGCAGCGATCGAGAAATCACTCTTTCGCCAAAGGGTCTTTCTCATGTGTGCTTCTGATCGAGAAGCCGTGGATCGTCTCAACCAAGTGGCCCATCAACCTAAGTTTTCTGGTATCAGCCTGCACCGACTGAGGACCATCACTTCTCCTCCAACGTTGTTCCACACCTCTGAAGAAAAGCAAGATGCAGTGAACCGTGAGGAGGAATACTGGAGAAGTGTGGGAGAAGAGGGTGAGATTGGTGTCACTGCTACGCGGTTCACCAAGAAAGCCAGGAAACAGAAGAAGCCACAGTGGTTGGACATCGAAACCGCCAACTTTGATCTTGATGAGCGGNGTCAGTACAAGAGGACTGGACCTGAGTTGGGGGAATCTCAGGCATTGATGATTTTGGCTGCCCGTCTCAAGACCGCTTTGAAGGTCACTGGTGCTGATCGACAAGACCCCAGAACCGGATTCAAGGATTGGTTGATCAATGTCGCGGCATCCTTTGTGGCGAATCATGGCCTACCATATGGAGAGAAGCTCATGAAGGCTGTGTCACATATGGGGGGAGTCAGAGTGCCCGCAGAACAGATCAAAGAAATATTCCGCAATGGAAGGGGCAAGCAATTCAGTNATTTGATTCAAGCAGAGCAACAGGTGCCAACCCTGCTCCGCAGGATGGTATCCTAGCTTACCGTTTGATGAAAGATTGTGGAAATGTCTTATACAAGGACTTCCTCAAAAGAGTCATTGATGACGACAGCAAGATGAACGAGATCTTCGGTCCAACAACCGCCACGGCCGAAAAGGCAGGAGATGTGGTAGAGTTTTGGCTGGGACTTTTGGATGTGGCGGCGATGACAAAGGGGACAGTGAACGTGTTTCCTGATGATCTCGACCCGTCTCCGTTCTTGAATGGCCTCGAGGACGCTGTACGATTCTTCAGACAAACAGCGAGGTCGACGTCAACAATCAATGATAAAAGAAAAGGGTCCTTCGACTGCACATTGGATGCCCGGGAGATTGAGGAGGTTACCCAGATCNAGACAAACAGCGAGGTCGACGTCAACAATCAATGATAAAAGAAAAGGGTCCTTCGACTGCACATTGGATGCCCGGGAGATTGAGGAGGTTACCCAGATCACACGAGAGATCAGGAACTTCAAAGATCCCAAAGACTTCCATTATCTCACTGACGAGGAATTGGCGGATCTGCTTCANGATTGAGGAGGTTACCCAGATCACACGAGAGATCAGGAACTTCAAAGATCCCAAAGACTTCCATTATCTCACTGACGAGGAATTGGCGGATCTGCTTCATCGTTATGAGCTCCGCATGGAATTTGATGATCATGTTGACTATGAGGAAGTTGCTCCAGATCGGGAGCCTGCTGATGGAAAGGAAGATGTCGACATGGCGGAGAAGGATGAAGACGAACCGAAGCATGATGAAGCCATGCGGGATGAAGTTAGCAATGCCCGAGGTAAGCTTGCCGATGCACTTGGTCGTATCTATAATGTGTCCGAAGAAGTGCAGGTATGTCTGTATTGTGGAAGCATCGAGCATGACCATGAAGATTGCCGACATGACAACAAGTCGATCATCAAGANNNAGGGGAAGATGACATTGGGGAAACTGCATCGCAGGCCCCACCAGAAGGAGATGATGCTCCGACCGAAAAGGGCTTTGATGATGACGAGGAAGATGAGGCTGAATCACCGCCTGAGCACATGTATGAGAAACCCATCTTCATGAGTCGTGTTGGTGATCAAGATGAATATGGTTCGTTTTGCATCGATGGTTTCTTGCTTGCCCAGGGAGGACCCACAACAACGGATGAGATCAAGGACATTGCAAAANTGCATCGATGGTTTCTTGCTTGCCCAGGGAGGACCCACAACAACGGATGAGATCAAGGACATTGCAAAAGAGGCAATGATGAAAGGTCGTGGAGACCGATGGTCATGGGTCGATTTCTGGCATAGCTACCCTGAGTACAACCGAGACGTTGTCATGTACAAGAGGGTTGACTTACCTGATGGGTGTTGGGCTGACCANATGGTCATGGGTCGATTTCTGGCATAGCTACCCTGAGTACAACCGAGACGTTGTCATGTACAAGAGGGTTGACTTACCTGATGGGTGTTGGGCTGACCATCTGTTCTTTCAGATCATTCCCACAACTGGGGGGTACTTCCACAATTGCGACTACTACGACGGAGTCACATATGCCCCCAAATGTGATCCATGGTTGGACCAGTATGAGTATCAGCTCAGTTTCGATATCAATTCTGTTCTTCGACATCAAGTCGGTCGAACGTCTGGCCACAGAGAAGAGATCGGGTTGAAATGTGACGACAGTGGCTGGGTCATGCTCGAAGATTTTCTTGCATATGAATCCCTTTGGAAGATTCACCGACTGCGTCGAGACCACATCCCCTTCCGCACATGGGACTACCAGAACAGAAGGTGGCGCATCAACNTTTCTTGCATATGAATCCCTTTGGAAGATTCACCGACTGCGTCGAGACCACATCCCCTTCCGCACATGGGACTACCAGAACAGAAGGTGGCGCATCAACTATGAGGAGGGGAGGAACAGATTGAAGATACTCATGAAGATCATGCATTCATGTGTGGTTCGAGGTCACAGAGTGAGGATTCAGATTCTCGCACTTGGAGTCAATCCTGAAGTGAATTTGGAGATGCCGTACTGTGCACGAAAAGGGATTACTAGCTCCGCTCAGATCCCTCAAGATGGATTGATTGTTGAACCCATTGCAGTACGTGCTCCGTCAGGTCACTCCAGGAGTGCTTTTGGTGAAGTGCAACTGAAAGAAGAATTGCTCTCATCGCCTATGACTCCAGGCTTTGTGGCGGCCATGCCCGAGTGCTATCATGAAACTGATAGAGACCTCTTAATGCAGATCTGGGAGGGAGGCCTCCAGCCTGGAGCTGGGGCAGAGCAAGGAAGGATTTGCACGTTTTTCAATCCTTTCCCTCCGTGGGACAACCGGTCGTGGAAAATCGTCAAGGGCACTGCAAAACACAAGACAGAGCGTGCAGTCTTCTTGCAGTCTTCTATATCCCTACTGAAGTGCTCATGCAGGAGTTTGAGGGTAGGGTGACTGCGTCTGGTCAGCCGGTGACGACCATGACCATCCCGTTCGGAAAGATCAGAGGTGCTTGGGTCGAAGACGGCCGAAAGAATTGGCATAGGCTCCTAGTCCCATCGGGACCGAGCCAACTGATTAAATCAGTACGGTCACCTGGTCGCTACGCGACCCGCGACAAGATTATCAGAGAGGCTCACCTCTGTGCCAAAGCTGTCGGTGATGATGATTCTGAGGCCGCTGAGATCCTGGACATCGTCGTAGGATTGGAGACCAAAACCATCCGATCAGGTACCGAAGAGGAGAAGACCAACATGCAAAAGCTGTTGACCTATGTGCTTGACCACAAGGAGGCTGAGAGGGCCGGATGTACAGTATGCCCAGCATGTCTGTTGTCCACACCTGTGAAGCTGAGCATGTGTCTTCATTGCAAANGTGCTTGACCACAAGGAGGCTGAGAGGGCCGGATGTACAGTATGCCCAGCATGTCTGTTGTCCACACCTGTGAAGCTGAGCATGTGTCTTCATTGCAAAGGGATGATGGTGTCACACGGGAGGAAGCCCTTCAAGATGACAAAAGAAGAGGTCGAAGAAGCAGAAAGTACTCCCNTTCATTGCAAAGGGATGATGGTGTCACACGGGAGGAAGCCCTTCAAGATGACAAAAGAAGAGGTCGAAGAAGCAGAAAGTACTCCCATGGAAGCCGAAGTGGGTGGTGAAGACATCAAAGAGGAAGAGGCATCGGAGGAGGTCAAAATGGAAACTGATGAGGCCGATGCGACTGACCAGTTTGAAGAGGTTCATCGAGACCTTGAAGGCTTTTCCTTCAATACGGATGAGGTCGATTATGACGACGACGAGGAGGAAGGCATGGAGGTCGAAGAANTGAAGGCTTTTCCTTCAATACGGATGAGGTCGATTATGACGACGACGAGGAGGAAGGCATGGAGGTCGAAGAAGAAGCAGGGGAGACCAAGCTTCGTCCTATGGATGAAACCGAGGGAGATGATCGGGTCGCAGGCGATGATGATGATCGTCTGAGGGAATTGGCAGAGGAACGAGTTCGAGCCCAACAAGAACGAGACAGCCGATACCCGAAATGGGCCCATCCTCTGAAGATTGGTACCAAGAAAATGCCAGAGGCGCATGAAGGAGTGAGTAACATCGATCCCGATGAGGTTTCTCCACAGATTCTTGACAACACCTTGATGATCTTCATCACTGGGTACTATGAGGCTTACTACCTCTACAGGACTGAAACGCCCCCAGAGACTCGGTATGAGTGGACTATTAATCAAGGTGACCGACTGGATCTCGACAAGCTGGCACCTATGAATGGCTTTGACGACAACGGTGATCTCCGTCCACCAACCACTTCAACGTTGCGACCTTGGTTTGACAAGAAGGCTAAAGCGGATCCCATCCATGACAATGAAATGCTATGGGAAGGTCGCCCGTTTGAAAGCATGATGATGACGATTGAGACGGCCATCAAGATTGAAAAGATCATGGCCTTCCTCGTTGAGACAGGGCTGAGTCCTGAGAAGATAAGGTGGTACTTACCATCCATTGAGGACAAANGAGACGGCCATCAAGATTGAAAAGATCATGGCCTTCCTCGTTGAGACAGGGCTGAGTCCTGAGAAGATAAGGTGGTACTTACCATCCATTGAGGACAAAGCCGATGCATCACGTCGTGCAAGGATGAGGAGAATCATCTCGAATTTCTTGGCCAGGGCCATCAAGGGTGCATATCCTCATGTCACCACCTACACCTACTTCCGAGATGAGGACGATGTTCGTGACTATGGAGGCACNCTCGAATTTCTTGGCCAGGGCCATCAAGGGTGCATATCCTCATGTCACCACCTACACCTACTTCCGAGATGAGGACGATGTTCGTGACTATGGAGGCACCACATGCTTGTGCCTACCTGCTGTCGGGGTGTACTATACTGTACGAAAACGATATAGGAACCTCGAAGTTGCCATCATCGCCGCTCAGTGTGGAGTTCGACTTCCCCGAATCCTCCAGAACCAAGTTGATCATGCTTGGGCAAAAGCGGTGGCCGAAGAGAAGAGAGGAAAGAAGAAGAGAATGGAGTGCATTCTGNCCAAGTTGATCATGCTTGGGCAAAAGCGGTGGCCGAAGAGAAGAGAGGAAAGAAGAAGAGAATGGAGTGCATTCTGCCATCGGCGCCCGAGAGGACTCATGACATATCTGCAATCGTGGATGAGAGCTCGGCTAGCTCGATTCGTGGGGCACAGATTCAACAGCCTGGATCACAGGCGAGTTCTTCAAGCAAGGGTTCTGGGAAAGCCAAGGGCAAAGATAAGGACAAAGGGAAGTACAAGGCCAAATATGATCCACCTGCACCATGGGAACAGCACAAAAGGACCCGATATTAATTTCGAACTTCCAAGAGGATAACACCGAACACTACGATGATGGGTGGCGAGAGGAGACGCCGACATCATCTACTGAGAGGAATCTGAGCGAGGCAATTTCATTGTAGAGTCCTGAAATTCGCTCGTATCACACCTCCAATTTCGAACCTTCAAGACAGCACGTCGCTTGTCTATTTTTTGTATTTCAATGCATTGATCTAATATCTAAATAAAATTTTGGTAGTTAGCCTTACAGTGTAGATGCACGAAATAGGGTGATGTATCCGCCCTGGATGGATACCCGCTTCGCGGGCCATCCCAGCATGAACTCAACTTTCGGAGCTACGCTCCTCGTTGAGGGATTGCGTCCTTTTGCAAGTGCATGTACAGGCTTGCTTTCCAATTAATTTCTCCACATTTCCAACATCCCTACTCTCGTGTGTAGCGGCTGAAGCGCCCTACACATGGGGGGTGTCAACGGGATGTAGGCGAGACCCCCAAGTACATATGGGTGTAATCATATGGGGTGTTAAGCCAATTCGAAGACTATCAAGCCAGGCCGCACCATTACNTGTCAACGGGATGTAGGCGAGACCCCCAAGTACATATGGGTGTAATCATATGGGGTGTTAAGCCAATTCGAAGACTATCAAGCCAGGCCGCACCATTACCGCGGCCTCTGGCTCAAGTCGCCTAACCAGGAAAAGTTGCGGCCGTCTGCCCATGCCGTTGGCATCGATCATTGCAGAANAAGCCAGGCCGCACCATTACCGCGGCCTCTGGCTCAAGTCGCCTAACCAGGAAAAGTTGCGGCCGTCTGCCCATGCCGTTGGCATCGATCATTGCAGAATGCACAGCCTGACCCTTTACCATTGAAAGCATTCACTACTGACCCGGAACAGGGGTACATCTGGTCACAATATATATATCAATATAAGTAGAAAGACATGAACAAATAGAATCGAATAAATATCTAACAAACAAGCTACCTAACTCACTAACCAACCAACCAGCCAGCCAGCCAGCCAACCAACCAACCAAGTGCATAAATAGATAAACAAACATGTATATATATATAATATAAATATAAATATATAAAAAATAATAAATAAATGAATAAATAAATAAATGAATAAATAAATAAATCAATAAATCAATAAATATATATATATATATGAATGTATTAATAAATGCACACATCAATAAATACATAGGTACATACTCAAGTCATCCAAGTGGCCCCCAACCCTTTTCCGAGCCTGTCCTCTCCAGGCTCGTTATGCCACAGTCCACGCCCCCCTTGGAGCTCCTGGCCGAAACGGCACGGCAAGAAGTACTGGAAGTGCTGAAGCCGCAACATACCCTCGAGGCTGCAATGACCATCCCAACATGGAAAATCATGGAAAATCCACTATAAACGGAGGCGAACAATGGTAAATACTGGGTTAATAATGGGTTAGTCACGGTAAATAATGGTTAGATAATTGGTCAAGTATGGCGTTAATGATGTGAATAGCGGAATAATAATGTAATACTGGCTAGTAGTTGGTTATACTGGTTAATGGTGCTTATCTCCATGTGTATGGCTTCAGCCATCGATGTAGCGTAGAGAGAGTTTATATGGATCCCCGGTCTGATGGGACCTTCAGTCCCACCATCTTCCCGTACTATTGGGGCTTCTTATGGGAGTTGTATTGGAATGGGGGTCCCATCATTGGGGGTCCCTACAAATTCCACAAAGGAGTGGTTTGTACTGGCAAGTAGCGGTTGATGATGGTTGCTATTGATACATTGCAAACAGCTGCTATGTGGTTTATACTGGTACTGCCTAATCCTTGTCATCACACTGCTGAAGACACGGGCATCTAAGCTTGCCCATGGTCCATTGGTCTGCCCATTTGGGCTTTTAACTCCAAGATGGGTATTTACATGATATATCAAGGAACAGGATGAAATTTCTAAGTCCAACAGTCCCCTTGGAAGATTTAGAGCCACCCTCAGCTGCGATTGGCCTTGATCAATAGCGAAATTCCGCATATTTCAGGCATGTGACAGTCATCGCTTGCTTCGATCCATCCTACATTTACAGCTACGTTTTCCAGAATAAACATTGGTGGAGTAAGTGTATGTGTCATATGATGACTAACCAGTATAAACCACAAACATCATCATTGGTAACCATCATCAAGCTGTCGGACGATTTGGATGGCCTTTCCCTGGTCAGGCCGTTCAAGGGCAGCTCAGAGCGTTCTTCCAGCGGCGACGCTTGCGGCTCACGTTGCCTGGTGCGGGCATTGGCCGATGGTGAACCTGATGGAGGTCCAAGCAGCCTCCCAAGATACAACAATTGCTATATATTGCTATTGCCAGATAATGATCACCCCTGTCCCCCAAAAAAATCAAGCACCCCGTTAATACGTCACCGTAGTGAGGTAGTGGATGTGGGAGCCGAAACCACCTGTGGGATGGGATCATAATCCTGAGGTTGCAATGTGAACTCATCGCCAGCCGCATGCGAAATGTCAGGCGTCCGAAGAATCACGGGGCGACCTGACCGGTGGTGGTACAAATCCCATGGAAATCGAGGATTTGTCCCATGGAAACCGAGGATTTTAATCCAGTGGTTGTCCAACAAAAAGTTCCGTTGGGCATCACAATTGGGTTTTTTGGTGTGTTTCCAGATGCTGTGGAATTCCGACGCCAGCTTGCCAAGACGGGCCTTTTTGGCGGATTTGTGGGAGTCCTTGGAATTTATGGGGAAAATCAACGGGTTGGGAAGTAAATGGGAACTAAGTAGCCTGGGGGTTTGAATCCATTGATTCTATCCAGCCTGATATTCTTGTTGGTTGAGAATGGTTGAGTCTAAGTGTTTGTGGCTCCAACTATCACTTGTTGAGAACTTCCTCCATTCTGAGTGCTTCAATTCTTGCTGGTGCAGTGACCTTTCTGAGTGCCTCAATCACCCATGGATTCAATATGATTCAACCTATTTTTTTTCTTGCAAAAGTCAAGAGTTTTATGGATTCAATTCAATGCGAAGTCTTGTTTGCAAAATCTGATCGTGGCCGACTTCAACAAATCAAACTCTTGGCAGGTTCACATCCCGGTTTTGAATCATTGTTGTCCCCGGGAGCGGTGCCGCTCCCGTAAAAGGCACTGGAGCCAGCTGCACCGCGACGGCAATGCCGCCGCGCTCCAGCGGCGCCTGCGGCGCTTGTCGCGGGAGATCGAGGCAGCCGACGCGCGGATCAAGCGCCTAGGCGCGGGGAGGGACTGCTTCATTTTTTTCGAAATAAATTGTTAGTAATGGTCAATATTCATAGAAATGATCTAAGTAAATATCGAATCATGGTCAATAAACCTTAGTAGTGGTTTGTGATGGTTTGTAATTTGGCGATGGTTAACACTAATGGTCCATAATTTTTGTAATGTTAGTTATTGTTGACCCTGGTTAATAATCCTAGTAATATATAGCTACCGCAGTTACCATATAGTTGCCGTAGTTCAGCCATTTATCGTCTTTATTTATAGGAGATGACACTAACCAATATATTGGGGATTATCGCTAATGGAATCCCTATCAACTAGAAATCACCAGATTATTGCCAGACAATCCACTGTAAGCGATGTATATCAGATGATGTGTAAGCCAAAAACTGCTTCATGTCCCGAAACAACACGCCAACTCCCACTTTTGGAGGTTTTCCAAACCTAGACAATTTGGGCCCATCAGATCGCAAAAAGAACGGACGGGACAAGGAGGTCAAAGTGTGGCTTTCACAATGGAGGGGATGGAAACATCAAACATGGCAGTTGAAAGTTGGAAGCAATAGTTCCGGGGCCCATATTGGTGGCGAGCCGCCAGCTGTTGGAAAATCGTCAGGAGAAGAAAGCACCCGGAGGAAAAGACCGGAAGTGCAGCAGGAGGCTTTCTGCGAAAGAGGGTAGGTTTCTGCTGGGGGATCAGGGTATCTCCCAAACGCTGAAGTAGATCATTTCGGTGGCTTTTGGAACATTCGGGATTCCACCATTTTTGGACCAATTTCTGGAAGGTGACTAAAAGGTGATGGTATCCTGGTATTGCTTCCCAAACAGGTCTCCCGCAACTGACACATTTGTAGCTACATTCTGTAGCGATTCTAGTGCCCCCCTAGATCAAGATCAAGGATAGCCACCCTCGCAAGCGGGGTTGGCTTTCCCTGATGAAATCTCAGGAGAAGGATCGACCAATTCCGAAGTCATGTACAAAGAAGAAACTCTTCGATTACAACGAGGTCTACAGGCCGGAAATGCGAAATCAGTCATATCATGAAATGCTCAGCATCTGGCTGCAATTTCCCAGGGGTTGGACTTGTACTGGCTCATAATCATCCCAGGTGGTAACTAGTGGTCATGGTGATCACTCTATAGTCACAGATTTTCTGCTGGGGTCCAGGTGATTTCTGGTGGGGTTTTGGAACCTGTCAACATCGACCAGGGAAACGGCTTCGACGCGCATCTTCCGCAATGACTTGGTGGTCTGCTTGCGTGAAATGGTGCCGCAGACATGACCAGATCATGATGGGTGCGCGGTGGTTGAGGGATTAAAAACCCACATCAAAGGGGACAGTCATCACCCAGATGCGTTGGGATTTGCCCATTCTGCTTGGATTCTCATGAAATCATGATGGAATAGATGACGGCAACCCAAGTAGTGTTTGGGGGGCTGGGCCGTTGGCTCGCCTTCAGTCTGTGACTGAACTCTTGGACAGGGCGATGGAGAGAGAGAACCCACATAGTGCAGGATTAAATGCACTTCAAGAAGGGTGTGATGTGAAAAAGATGACACTTGTGGATGGGTGTACAGGTACTGTAAATATGTCATCATGAAAAAGCAGAGGTGAGCTTTGAATATGTGGTTCCATCGTTTTAAGCACCCTTTCGGCCCAAAAGCTTCGGCATTGGATCTATTCGTTTTGAACTCCCTTAATGGGCTTATTTGATATCGTATAACTATTTCATTGGATCCTAAACCAGCTGGGATTGCTTGGGGTGTGACACTTCCATGCCATGCTGCTCCCATGCTGCGTTCAGGTCTGGAATGATCGCACCACACGAACCTTGCGTCGCTTTCTGCTGCAGGTTCGTCATTTGCCGGTGCCTGGGCAGAACCAGAGCACCCATCATGTTCAAGAACGGTATCTCTCGTCATCCCCATGAAGCTAGAAAAGTTACCCTCCAGCAAATGAACATAGATCCTGGCAGACAGGGGTTGGAAGATTAGTTTCCACTAAAAAATGGTGATTTTCAGGGTCTATGTTCATTTACCAGGGGTAAACATCATTAAATTCAGCAGGGGGTGATGTTTCTATTTTTTTGGGGATGACTACACCGGTCTATACAGTATCATGTGCGCCAAGATTTATCTATTTAAATGTATGCACACACACACACACTAAATATGTGCATATATATATATATATATGTACACTTTTGCAGTCTGAATGCCAAACCCTCCCCCAATGATGTGCCACACCTAATCAGCAACCATCCCAGTAACGAAAGAGCTGGGGTCATTTTACATCACCCCAACTAATCCCAATCAGAGGTATACTCAATCATAAGCCACAGTTGGACGCTTTGCAGGTGACGCATCGGCAGGAGTTGTGGCGTTCCACCCTTCAGCTCGCGCAAAAAGGTCTGGAGGAAGGCAGCAGCTTCACCAGATCGGCGATTTTTCGGTATCAAAAATGGTTACTGATTGAAAGGCAAGGATAAACAACTCTTGAGCACAACAACATTGAGAAATTCCTGACTTGGTGCAATGCTGGCTTTCCATATGGATGGAAGACAACGTTTGCAATCAACATGTTGAGGCCACCTGCGCGAATGCATTTGCAGTGCAAGTCGTAGTATGGCACTCATGTTCACAAAGCATTGCGCCATCCATTGCAAGTGTAGCTTCCAACACCTCTATTCTTTGAAACTCAATTTTTGGAAGTGTAAAAACCATTCAAACACATAGATGCTTGCATATTTCATGTACTTTTTTTTCCGCGGTTTGAAGTGCTTTGTGTCACCACATTCTGTTAATTCCATGGTCGTCGATCTGCCAGGCGATGCGCTCAGACATCCCATGCTGTGGCAGCCCAGGCCGGACGATTGTGGGGTAGGGAATATTTTCATGGAATTAATGGTGATATTTCTATTAGCTATGCAATTACAACCATCAAAACATGTGAGAGACAAGAAGGATTGCATTTTTTTGAAGTATGTCTGATGATATTTCATGACGTTTGATTATACTTATATTTTGGGATTCTTGTGGTTTCTTGGAATGGGGACCCCAAGATAATCCCAAAGTTATTGGTCATTTTTTTATGGTGAAGCCAATGGTGAATAGGGGTGGCCCATTCTGCTTGTGGGCGGCCCCCCCCCCTCCCCCTTGGGTACCCTGTCAAGGTTGGAACTATGCAGCAGTTTCTCAAGTCCTTTGACTCATCCTCACCATTCCTGACAGGTGGCTCATAATTCACACTCAGTTGCATCCTAATGTTTTGGTTATCATAAGGCATTAATTGGCAAGTCCCGTAAAGTTTAATCACTAATGTGGTAAACCCAATAATCAGCCTACCACTTGGGGACGGTCTCAATCATACCCATTTATATAGGGTCAGTCAGATTGGTTTATGGTATTGGGTTTCAACAGCTAACATGCAATCAAGGCTTACCACACCCTTTTACCCAACAAAAACTGGCATGATACAGGATTAGAATATGCGATGACATTGGGTTAAGCACTAGTCCTAAAATTGTGTTTACCACATCTGTTGAAAAAAAAAGTTCCATGTATCCCAGATCAATTGTAGAAATACACATATTTACCACATCAACCCTCCATCTACTATTTCACTCCCCATTTTTCTCATCATAAGCGCTCTATCCCAGCCTTCATTGCCTTGTCGAAGACAGAGCCATAGGAAACAGCTGGCCTCTACCTTGATGGACATGGCTCGGCGCATGCGGATCCCGGCCTTGTTGGAGCAAGACTCAGGTGGCCGGATTCTGTGGTGATTTTTTGGAAATTGTCACGGGGGTTGAATGGCATTGATGCTGATTGAATGGGTTTAATGGGACTCACCCTCCCCCAAATTAAGACCCTCCCTATGTACATATATCATTATATATATATATATATGTATATATATATATAGCTATTGTAGTATATTTTAATTTTTAAGGCCCAAATCATGTTTTCTCGCAATTCTCGCCTTAAGCCAATCCATTGAATACACTGGCAGTGCACTTATTTCATCGATCTTCATCGCCCTTGGAGAAAGCCTGGCAGGCCACACCCTGGCGTCCAACGTCGCGAAAATGCCCCTTGTCATGACATATGAGGATCATGAGACCAGACAGGTGGAGTCAGGTGGATCCTATTGATGTCAAGGATCTTGCGGCTGATGGGTGACTCAGCCACTGTCTGAGGTTTCCTGAGATCTTTGCGAAACAGGAGCAGGAGCTGCCACTTATGCTGGTGGTTGTGAATCGAACACGGATTAGAACATATGAAGTCTGCGTCTGGGTGTGGTCGCCGGTCGTCAGGAGTTTCAGTTCGCCAGCTATCCCCAGCTGCGCCGGGTGCCTGAAGGACCTGGCGATCGGAGGAGTTAGCCAAGTATGATATGGGCATTGAACCAGGGCAGATGATGCGACACCCCTTGAAAATACAGGATGGAAGGAAAGAATCACTATCTTCATGAGTAATCTCGGGGCGTGCAGTTGGCTTCTGTTTGGCGCATTTCCAATCCCACCCGGCTAATTTGTATAAACTTCCCCAATTTTTGTCAGGGCCCGATCCATGAATGGATTCAACAATAGACCAGGGTTTTGATGACATTTTTAGGGGTAATTAAGGGGTTGCCACTGTAAGGTATTATGTCATGGTTAGTTTTGAGACTGGTTCCAAGTTATAGGGGAAGGTCGGAGAGCGAGTCGATTTAGCAGTCCATTCTCAGCTGGAATTGCTGACATTTTTGTCCAAATTACATGACCTCATCCTGAATGAGTAGAGGGGCTTATTTCCAGGATTTTCCAGCTTTGGAATTCTTTGATTTGGCTTGGAAATCATAGAAATCACGTGTTGTTTCCTAGACACAAAAGGTTTTCCATGAGCCCTTTTGGCAGGAGCTCACTCCCAGGTGTCTGCCAAGGCGCTGGTGGACGAAGATCGTGAATTTTCGATGATTCGGGTTCCCAGGGCTGCCAGACTCTTTCCTCACCAATGATGTTTTCTTTTTGTGGATGGATGATGGGTGTGAGCTTTAGGTTCAAAAACCATCAAAAACCCATCTACTAACCCGGGATTCGAAAAAATGGTCAACCACAGAGCCTGGCTCGAAACCCACTAAATCGCACTTGAGTGGTCAGAAGTGGCGGTAAATATGGTCAATTCCTACTCACCGAACTCGCGGGGCGGATCTTGAGTTCGAAACCATTTTGAACCATGGTTCAGAACCCACTTATACATAAGATGCATAAACAGTTAAGCCTCCAATTACCAGCTGCGAGATGCACATCCAAGTGATGTTCTATGGAGGTGTATCGCCTGGAAGATGCATGGTTGGACCTGGTGCCCTTGCAGCCCCACGTCTCCCTACATTCACAAGAACAGCGGGATGCTGGGCAGCGTTCGGCGTGGGTGAAGGGCCTCTGATGGCTATGCAAACTATGCAAACCTTGATGCAAAAGGCAGGTTAAAAAACACCGAATTTGGGTTACAATAAACACATTCCAGGTAGTTGCTAATGGTTCCAGCTTGGTTTCCCCAAACAAACGTAGTGGGTGACGCTAGGGCTGGGCAAATTGCAAACAAGCGAAATCCAATACCTCGAAACCACCACATTTTTGGGTAAAAACCCATGATTTCCCGCACATTTGTCATCAAATCAATCCACTGATGCACAAAAACTCATCATTCACTGCTTAAATCCTCCATTTCTGATGGTTCCACTACCATTTGTGAGGTTAAACCACAAATTATAGATCTACTAATTATTCGCTGATTAAACCCACCATTTTTGATAACTAACAGCCTGTTTTGGCTGGTCAAAAAGGGGAACTAGGCGAGCTCCCGCGTAAAACCAGCTCGACTCTCAGGCCGTGATGCGTGGGAGGATGGAGGCCAGGGCGCTGCATCTTTAAGGATTGGATGAAAGGGAAAAGTTACCCTCTGGTTATTTAAGATAGCCATGGAAAATGGCCAATTTATATATGATTTATGGTGATTTACCTATTAAACATGGTGATTTTCCATGGCTATGTTAAATAACCAGAGGGTACAGGAATCCATAATCCATACATGACTTGGGTGAAAAAGATCACGGTTTCCTGTTTTTTTTTTTTTTTTTCCAAGCTGAAAAAAGGTGTTTTTTATGTGACATGATGTAACCAATCCTGTGAACCTGAGATCAAAAAGTGAACCTGACCTTGAGATCAAAATGGAACACCCTCCAAA